>PVKS010002035.1:0-125948 GCA_004027875.1 Aplodontia rufa | reverse complement strand
TTATCATGGTGGATAGGCCCAGGAAGTTCTTTAGAAGAAATTACCTCTTTCCTGCCCCAGCAAGGTAAGTTGAGTCCCAGAAAGGTGATGTTAGGGCAGTTCCCCAAGTCGGGGACAGGGACTTAGTTTTCCTATGACTGTTTTGTGTGATTTCCCTCTCCTGCCATTCATCCATTTTCTTATGGGCATATCATGATGGGGAAATATTGGAGAAGAAGCTCATTTGTGTGTGTTTGTGTTTGTGAGAGAGAGAAAGAAAGAGAGGAAGAGAGAGAGAGAGAGAGAGCTCATGTGTGAACATGTTATTTGTTGGTAATTTTGTCATGTTTTGAAGAGAAAGGAAGTTGCATTCAAAAAGTGAAAAGAGATTTCAGCATAGTAATCCCCACTTACCCAGTTGTTTCCAAGGTTTCAGTTACTAACAGACATCCATGAACCAAAACTATTAAATGAAAAATTTCAGAAATAAATCATAAGTAAGTTTTTAATTGTGCGCTGTTTTGCGTAGAATGATGAACTTCTGTGCCATCCTTCTCCATCTTCCCCACCATGTGAGTCTCCTCTTTGGCCAGTGTAGCCACACTGTATATGTTACCTTTGTGTTAGTCACAGAGCCATCTCAGTTATCGGACTGATTATTATAGTAACACAGTGTTTGCCATTAAGTATTATGTATGGGTATGATTATTCTATGTTATTATTAGATATTGTTGTTAATCTCTTACTATGTCTAATTTATAAATCAAAGTTTCTCATAGGTTGTATTTGTAGAAAAAAATATACATTATATGTTGTTTGGTCCTTCCTGAGATTTCAGGCATCCACAGGGGCTTTCAGGCATCCAAGAGAGAACTGCTGTATTCTAATAGTTTCAATTATCTCTCATGCTGACAAAGTCAAGGGCTATTAATATTTGCAGTAACTTAAGTTGAATCTGTGAACCAAAAGCTTTTGAGGGAAAGGATGGTGTGTTTACTGAGAGCCTATTATGTGTTTCCGCATGCTGTATGCGACCTAATTGTAACCTTCCTGAAACTTCTACATGAACATGAGGAGCCTGGGCCTCAGAGAAGTAAAGGAACTTTCAGCAGTTCCTCTGATTGGTCGCTGGCAAAGCCATCAGTATGATGGGATGGATTGGACATGCCTACACAGCTCACTGCCTGGGTTGACCCTGCGCCCAGCATTCCAAGACAGCAGTGTTCAGTCACAAGGGAGGCATTGCAGGCTTGAGTCTTTAACAGAAAAACGGGAGTGATAATAGTTCTAACAGCATATGTAAAATGGGAATGTAAACTCTTAGTAATAGGTCTTGAGGTCATTCGGAATATTCAGTGAAATAATCCATATCAAGCCCATAACTCATATTTGGCCCGTAGAGAAGGCCAAGGACATGTGAGCTGTCATTATCATTACTCTTAGGGCTCCAGGGTGTGTGCTTTTCACACGTTTTCTTATACTCCTGATCATAGTTTATCACCTCCATATAGACTGATATGTTCCAATGTTTTTAAAAAATCATTTTCTTTTTTCAAGAACCTCTAAGCCTTTTCACCATGGTTTATCTTCCTAGCAGGCTTCTAAGGAAAACAGTGCTAAAAATGCTAAGTTGAAAATTTGTTTGGGTGATTGAACTCAGAATTCTTGAACACCTCCCCCAAACCTTTTACTGATCGTGGACACCTTGACCACTTTACTAATGTGATGCATGCAGATTAAGTCCTTTGTTTATTGATTGGCCAAATGTATGCAAGGGGAATGTATGCTACTTTATCCTTGGCTCTTCTGAGGGAGACTGTTGCCATGGTAACAAAGGCATCCTTTGACTCCTATTTCTACACAGAGTTATAGAGATGCTTCTTTAAAAAAAATACTTACAACAATATTTAATGTCGAATCTAAAGTAATTTTACTCATTGTTTGGGGAGTAAAATTGATTTTCTCTGGGCAAAGTTTGTTTGGCTGCCCAAATGTACTGTTTATAGTAATGTGTTCCACCAAATTTCTTTAAAAGCCAGTTAAACGTATTTTGTCTTAACTTCTAATCTAATTTCATCATTTGGAAGTGCTTCCTGCCGCACTATGCCTATTCTGATTTGGAAATAGTGCACATTCCATCTTTGCTATGTCAGGGTAAGGTAGAGGCGAACAGAATGAATCATTTTATTTCTTCTATCAGGAGGAAGGGAGAACACATGCTTGGGTATGTTCGGGAGTCCATGGCTTATTCTAAAGCTGAGATTTTCAGGTGGCAGCTGGTGTCTGGTTTACAAATCCAGTGGTTCAAACCCCATTCTTTCTCAGGAGACATCTGATTTATTTTTTTCAAGATTTAAATTAACTTTTATTCTCATTACAAGAACAACACATGATCATTATAGAAGATGCAAAAAAATGGATTGAAGAAAGATACCCATATTTCCAGTTTCTAGAGAGAATCACACTTACTATTGTATCACAGACATCCTTACAGAATTTTGTGCATTGATGCATATATTTTATTTCAAAAAACAAGAGCTATTTGTAGTTACATAGCTTGTTTTTTGCATTTTCCATGTACTTCTGACATGTTGAAAGATCCCTTCTAGTACCCGATGTTTAATAGCTGCAAAATTATATGATATCAGCTATTTAAATTAATATTCTTTTATTGAAGATAGGTAGTTTTAAAATTTTCCATCTTTGAAGCAGAATTGTAATGAATTTCTTGGTTTGTTAACCTTTTCATAGTCATATAATAAGAAAGTACAAGCTAGATTCTGGTGCCTTGCTGGGACGGAAGGGATAAGGGTGGATGGTAAGGTGATTTTCTCCAGTGTGCCTCTACTTCCTCTCAGGGGAGGGAACCAGACACCCCCATGACATTCAGGATTCATAGTAGTGAACTTGATGTCAACTCACCCCCTGTGACCTTGAGATCTTCAAATGCTAGAAGCCAACCTCAGCTTCTGAGGATCTTGAGAGGAATTTCAGCTTCTTTATTTTTTCTACAAAGATTTATTAAAGATCAATTGTATCCAATTAGTTGGCTCTCCTCTGTGATTGATACCTCCTCCTGACCCCATCATGTACTAACATATTCACAAGTGTTTAAGTCATAGCGGGCTTTCATTTCTAAAAATCATGGGTGTGAATTCCAGGTCTTCTGTCAATAGTTCATTAATGTTAGTGACATTCAGTTTTCACACTTTAAAAATGCTGAACATCAAAATTATTATTTCAAGTTTTTGGGTTTTTTTCTGTAGGATTTAGTGTCTTAATGTATGGAAAATTCAGGGCTGGGTACCTGGCAGGTGGTAAGATATTGACAACTGTGGAGGGAATGGGGATTGGAACACAGAGACCGGAACTGCCCATTCTTCGTGGGGGGATCAGGGAAGCCATCCAACTTCCAGTTCTGTGGTTAATAGACTAAGCCCAGAGCTGCAAGTTTAAAACTCCATGTCTAAGTGCCAGCTCTCCATGACTCACTGCCTGACCTTGGGTTAACCACTTAATCTCTCTCTGCCTTGGTTTTCCTCTCTATAATATGAGCATAATAACTCTTACCCACCTCACTGGGGCAAGGATGATTAATCAGTGTTTATAAAGCTCAATAAATCCTTTGGGGATGAAGTGCAGTGAGATTGGAAAGCATTATTACTATTAGCTGCTTTTTTAATATCTTAACCGGCATGCCAGGGTCTGTTGAATGGTGTACTATAGAGTGAGACCCTCATCCTATATCACTGTCAAGAATCTCAGTTCCCTTAACCCTGCCCCTCTGTATATCAGTTTTTCTACCGCTATAATGTTCACTTTTCAAAACCAGCAATCAATTTCCTGCTTATATCCAGTGCCCATAACCACCAGTACCCTAAGCTCTGTTTTATTTCCTCAAGTATTTGTTGAACAGTTGGAGGGTATTGTTATGAATACAGGAGAGGAGATACGGGCTATGTAAAGGATCCCTGTGGTCCCACATAGCACCCGGTTTGTGGGATACACAGGGTCTTGGGGGGGTCACATACCACATGTGTGTACTTAACCAAAATCTTTCTGGTAGAGGTGACAAATGACCAAAAATTGAGGAGCAATATGATGGAGGGAGGTGAGATCATTCTAAGTAAAAGGGTAATTATTATGAAAGGGAAAGATCTGTTAAAGGAAAATGAAAGATGTTCTTTAGAATGGAAGCTAAAGGGGAAGTATATAAAAAAAATATAAGGCTATCTAAAGTATCTACCGGAGGACTCTTCCAGCGCAGTCTAATTCCACCTTTTGATCATGCTCACATGCATGGCAGATGCCCATCATTTAATACACCTTATAGCCTGGAATCCTGGCTCCTCTCTAACCTAGATATCAGAAGCGATGGATTCCTCCACACTTATGTTTTCCACTCTCAGGCCGTTGACTTCTTAGTATAATACTAATGAACATTTTGACTGCTTGCTTTCATCCAATTCCTATCTGACTTTCCTCGTAACGCTCTCCTTTCTTTTAAAAGATCTATCAGTCTCAATGATTATGTTCGTATAAGTTGAGATTCCCAATTTCTAAAAACTAAAGCTCTGTATGTAAACACGAAATGACAGAACAAAACCCCAGAGAGACATAGCTGTAGGCAGTTAGGTTGAATCCCACTGTGGCACTCTCATTTTTAACTCTGAAAGGAACGTGTGGGATTTAGGTTCCTTCTATATAATGCACGTTGTCCATTAATTTCACAAGATCCAATTGAAAACAGCAATAGTAAATATATATATATATCAAAACCTAAGTGGTATAATGAAATCTCAGACAGGAGGTGAGAGTTATATTGAAAGAACTAGACCCCCCAAAAGAGAAAAGAAAATAGAACCTCGGTACTAATAAAAACATAGAATAAAAGTTTAATCAACATCAGAGTTAATCACCTCATTGGGTAACTGACAGTTCAATAAAGTTTCTGTTCTAAAATCATGGGCAGAGCAGGCTGCCAGGTTTTATCTGTCATGTGATATAAGTTGAACTATAGTCTGAGATGGGGGAAAGCCTTTCTTGTTGGATTTTACCTCTTTAATCTCAAATGAAACCTGGCACTCCATCTGGATAATGTCCAACGTGACACATTTGGGGAGCCATCAACTACCTAGACTTACAAATCAAGAACACTGATTAAATAATCAAGATTTCTGAAAAGCCTTGAGGGAGCTATACGTTTCTTGCATCAGTAATTGCTACTCTGTTTGGAGCAAGAGATGTATTTGAGCTCTGAGTGAAAAACCTGTGTTTGACATACGGGTGTTTATTTGTGGATTAGCAGGAGTTTGACATTCTTTGAAATATGATAGCAAATATGGAAATAGTGAGATTTAAAAAATGTCTTAAAGTAATGAAATTTGTCACTAAGAAAATGAAGCCAGGTAAGTAATTATTTGGCTATTTATTTTCAGAGGAGAATAAAGATAATGATATTTTGTTGAGCATCCATTAAAAGAAGGGCTATAATTGTTCTTTCTGATATAATGTAATGTCAATAAATATCTGCGTAAGTATTAATTGTCCATATATAAATTTAAAGTCACCTTTCCCTTATAAAAAATAGAAACATAAGGATAGAAAATCCTTCCTGTGACACAGGTTCAAACACACCTTTATGGTGATTTAATCAACTACTGCCCAAATTAGCAAGACATTGATTAGAATAGTAACTGATTTCCCAGAATCGCATGCATGAAGGAACAATTTCATCAGAGATGTCAAAATTAGTCCAGAAAATATCAATGAACATTATTAATGTTGCATTCAGTTTTGGCCCTAGGCAAAATCGTCACTTTGGCAAAGTTATTCTTTGCCGTCTTTCCACATTCCCTTTTTGCTATTATTCAATTATTTATTCATTTAACAATTTTTATTGAGGGGCTACAAGATGGCATAATTTTCAGGGCTACAGATAGAGCATATGGAGTTTGCATTCTGGACTTCAGAGTGAAGTCCAAAAAAAAGTAAGGTTATAAAGAGAATTCTTGGATGTTTATAGATATAATGACAACAATAAAATAGAATATGGTAAAACAGTATCATCATACTACAGAGATACAGCTACATCAATGTTTATAGCAGCTAAGTTTATAACAACTAAATAATGGAACCAATCTAGATGCCCCTCACTGGATGAATGGATTCATAAATTATGGAATATATATCCAATGGAGTTCTACTCTGCTACTAGAGAGAACAATATCATGTTTTTTGCAGCCAAATGGATGGAAAAATTATGCTGAGTGAAATACTCCAAAATCAGAGACTTAAGGGCCAAATGTTTTCTCTCATATATGGAAGCTAGTGTAAAACCTACAACAGGATGATAGTCAGCTGAGTTTAAGTATTGAACTCACCATAGCTGAAAATCCACATAAGCTGGGTGAACCATACCTAAGAAGGTAGAGGGAGAAGGGAGGGAGACAGAGAAAGGAGGGAGGAATAAGGGGAAGGGATCAATACAACAGGGAATACTCAACTCCCATCAGAAGCCTAGCTATACAGAGGCAGGCAGAGAACCTTAGAAACATCAACAATTATACATGATTATGTTCATTTCAACTATAGTATGGTGGGATTACAGAGGAGACCAGAGTTCAGGGAATGGAAGAAGGGGGTAGATCCTGGTCTAGGATCAACCTCAACTTACTGTCTCATTATGTCAATATCCATGTATGTACAAATATGTAACCAACAATTCCCTCCATTATGTAAGTCTATGTTGAACTAATAATAAATAAAAAGTATGTGGGGCTATTGTAAGTCTGATGGTTAGTGAGGACTTGTCTAAAGAGCCCAGAGCTCTGTGTCACCATAGGGAGCATGATTATAAACAGAAAGACCCCCACAAATGCCAAAACTGCCAAATCCAGGAACTGAGACCAGGGCTATGCTTGATGGTGGATGAAGATTGTAGGACTTGGGACATGCTGAACAAAAGGAGAGCAGTTCCCAGGGAGCAGGGAAGCCAGGCAGTACCTGCTTGTTCATGGAAGCACTAAGAGCCTGTGATAAAGTTGGTCTTCCTGGGATGGGGATGCACTGTGCAGTTTTGATCTCCGTCTCCATCCTCCCTTCTCTCTCAGAACCTCTGCTCCCTTGTCTGAGACTATCCCACTATTGCAAGCCCTCTGGTTGCCTCTTGACCTAAGAGCTATTCTTATCACTTCTCATCAGGTATACTGCCCTCCTTCCTACTCTCTCAGGTGCCAGCCAGGTAATTTGTAAACTTATCTGATAAACCAAAATGAATTAGAGCACTCATGGCCACTATGACTTAAAACGACGCCCACTGAGATGGCACCTTTAATGTAAAATAGGCCGTGTTGTCTGGACTTTAAGGAGTACTTTTGAAACTATAGCTATTTAAAACAAATAAAAAGTACAATTCAAGCAGCTTTTCCTCCTCTTATGCAAAGGAGTTCTCTTGGTTTTGTGAACTCTTTGGTTGAGCTTGCTAGAAAGCAGTAACAATTATGGTCATTTTTGGTTTTATGATACATTGAGCACTCTTGGACGGCAGGAACTCTACAGATACTTATACATGAATTCATTGAAGTTTGACTACTCATCCCATAAATTCCCAATTCATAGATGAGGAAATTAAGGCTCAAAGCTCTGTCTGTCTTTCTCTAAATTGTGAACTTGTGACAAGAGTAAAGTCTTGAAATATAAAAGGTAATGAGGGACATTTTGCTAAATGAATGCATGATTGCAAAAATTAATCAAGGTGACCACTCACCTGGAGGTTAGTAGGTAACTAACGTATGGAACTCAGTCCTCACCCCTGTTGAAGTTGGCAATTCTCTGTGTAACAATGCCTTCCTCGTTAATTATGTGATGGGTTTGAATTTCTTTATTTTTTTTAAAGATAGAGGGACAGAGAGAGAGAAAGAGAGAATCAATTTTATTTAGTATTTTTTGTGGCTTCTGTTGCTCATACACTTCATTATGTATGTGGAGCTGGGCTTTGAACCCCTGTTCTTGTGCATGCCAGGCTATCACTTCAGCCCAGATGTGAATTTCTTATCTATATTTCCAAGGACAGTTTATCTGAGACTGTTTAAGTTAGCTTTTCATTGCTGTAAACAAACTAACCAACAGGAACACCTTAGAGAAGGGAGTATATTGGGGGCTCATGGTTTCAGAACTCTCAGGGCAAAGATGGCTGTCTCCAGTGTTCTGGGCTCAAGGTGAAGCATTGCATCATGGGGAAGACTACAGGCGAGGGAAGCTGCTAAGCTCATGTTGGGGTCAGGGAGCAGAAAGTGCCGAAAAGGAGTGGCAGGGAAGATCAGTCCCTCCAGGGCTCACCCAGTGACTCACCTCCTCCAGCCACACTCCACCTGTCTACAGTTACCACACAGTCTGATCATTCAAATGAGGGTGGACTGATTAGGTCACAACTCTAACCATCTAGTCACTTCACCTCTGAATATTCGTGTGTTAATAGGAGCTTTGTGGGATACTACATATCCAAACCATTACAGAAAAGAAGAGAAAAAACACCCACTGTGGCAAAGTGTTTGGTAATGAGAGGACCTCTCTCTCCATTCCTTTTTCTGTTTCTGGGGAGCAATTTTCTCTATCTCCTGGGAAGTGAGGATGATTGAATGATGAATGTCTAATGATAAAGTCAATTTGATAAGACCAAAATTGACCCAATGGCTTCTGTAAAGAACGCGTGTCCTTACATGAACAGCCTGCCATAAAACAGGTATGCATACCGGAGCCCAGGAGGAACCAGCTATCACCCCCTGTCAGTGTCTCTACCCGAGCAAGCTTGTTTTTGGGTGATGTTCAACATTTTACCACTTACAAAGAAAATACTCCCGTGGTTTCTAAGAATGTGATAAGAGTTATCTTCAAGGGATACAATTCCGTTCTTTGATTTTAGTGAGATCTAAACATCTCTGTCAGAAGCTGAATGGGTGCCAGAGTGTTTAAAACAGAAACAAACAAGCGTGTGGTTCTGATTCATCTTTTTCAGAAATCACACTAAACTCTTGGATGGGCATTCTCCCTCAAAGATGATGTGTCTATGTTCAGGTATCATAAACCTGAACTTGAGGATAAGCTGGAGGAAAAAAGATGTGCAGAGCCTTCATTCTGAGTGTTACTCTGTTGGAAGAACATGATCCTCATTCAAGTACATTAGTGAAATAAAGTGAATTTTCTATCTTTTCAGCAGTTCCCAAAAAATATTATTAAAGCATCTGAGAGAACATACAAAACCAAGTAAATCGATAGCAACAAAAGTAACCTACACAACTGTGTTACCCAGTTACCAATTTGGCCACAGACACCAGGACATGGAATTAGAGGTCCATGGAATATTTTTTGGGAAGTGCTGATTTAGGAATTTTAAATTCTTTGCAACAAGCAGAATAAGTCACGATATAAAGTTCAGGTGTGTAGACTTGTAGTCATGACCTCTGGTGACTTGTAGGATAATTGATAAATTTTAAAGGGGAAATACTTTTGAACTATTAGGTAATAGGTGCTGTTTTCAACTAAGATACCATCAATTCTGGCTCTCTAACCTCATCTGTGAAAGGTGGCAGGTGAGAATGCCACCTGTAAGGTCCTGCCGCCACCACCACTTCTAGTTTCTGTGATTGTCTGTGACACCTACAATCTTTGCAGCTAACCCCCTGATAATCCTTAGCTCAATGGAAATTATGCAGATAATAAAAACAAAGTGTTAACCATTGTGCTGGGCAAATAGTAAGTGCTCCCTCAGTAAGAGTCAACTGCCTTACCTTTTCTCCCCCTAGCTTTCTCAGGGATTTGTGCAGAACCGGCCACACTTTCATAGAGCCCTCTTCTTGTCAGGGTATGCATTTGTAAGAAGGCCAAGTGGGTATTAACTGTCTTACACATAGACCTCATCAGTGCAATTCACACACCAAGGCCTGAGTTTTATGGAGACAGAATTCAGAATTACTTCTTACAGTGTTACCCAATTCTTCTTTAGCTATAATATGCAGTTAAGTGGTACTTTGAAAAGCTATTAGCACAAAAATCACTCATATTAAAACTAGTCCCAACATTAAAAAAAATAAGTTTTCTATGGAAGTCTATGAATATCGTTTATGCTGTCACTAAACTTGTGAAGAGATGTCCTCTTAAAAACCAAAGTGGGTCTCATAAAATAATCTCCAAGGAAATTTGTAGTATAACACAATGGATTGATGTTTACCATAAATATAGACCGGAACATACACACACACGTTTGTGTTTGCAAATATACAAGTTATTGGTGGAAGTGCAAACAAGTGTTTTAAGTTATCTGCAAAACCATTTGCAGCTCACACATCTGTAACTAATATTCATAAAGGAAATATCCCACTCCAGGTTTATAAAAAGATTTTGCACTAAGTTCATAATGACTTATGTAGGATTCCTATACTATGTGTTAGGTTAATTATTTATTTTTCAGGCCGAACATGACAATAGTTATTAATATTTTAGAGTGACTATATATTATTAATCTTGTTATTCCTCCGCTCCAATCCACAGATGTCCAATCTCATTCAGAATTAAAGTGAAAAGTCTTGAAATGGACATCAGGGCTCTTTTATCTCAGCTACCCTCGCCCCTCCTGATCACTCTGCTACCAGCTTCTTCTGGGGACGCTCCTGTCTCCGGTCTTTGTATTTTCTTTTCCTTCCACCTCAAATTCTCTTCTTCAAGATACTTACAACGTTAGTCCGCCGCCAGTTCCCTCAAGTCTCCACTCAGAGTTCAATTGATCAGTCCTCATGAGCTCACACCTGCCCCACCTGCCCTGCGTCTCTTCATACAGGCTTGCTTTGTCTTTCTCCATGATGTCTAATAACATACTCATAGTCATAGCTGTCCATGAGGCCCAATTATGAATTTTCAAGAATTTTAGCAGGTACTTGTTAAAACATTTAACTTCACATTGGCCATGTTGGGAATATTTGCACTATGAAAATGGATAACTGCTACCAATCAGAGCTTTTATTTTATGGGGAGCTCCTTTACCAGAATACCGCAAGACACATTTGCCTCTTTCTGTGTTAGCTGTTTCTTACCATGAGTAAGCTCAATGAGAGGAGGGAGTTTGTTTTGTCTCCCACTGTTGATTTAGTGTCTCCAAGAGTGTTTGACTCAGATCAGCTATTAATAAATATATGTTGAATCCATGATTAATAAGGATACTACAAACTGCAGTTTATGACCTTTAATATTTTTAAAGCATAAGACTTGTCCTTTTATTCATTCACTAATTTAGTCATTCAATGAACATTTTTGAGAGCCCATGTGCTTGGTTGTTGAGAGTTCCAGGACTCAGAGATATTTTAGTGAAGAGATGGAAAATAACACTTACCTTCATGGAACTTCTATTTTGGAGGAGAGAAAAAATAAACAGTGAACTAATACAAACAGTGATGAAACTTGTGAGTTCAGATATTTCTCATTGTCAGTAAGGCACAAAATCCACCCTATGGTCATGGATGGAGAGGGAGGGGAGCTGCTGATCTTTCACCAGGAGAAATCAGGTATAATTTCTAAGGGTGATCTTTGAACTAAGGCGTGAATGGTGTGCTGAAGGAGCAGCCCCTAAAGAGGGCACGGCCAAGTGCAGGGTGCTGGCCTGTGGGTGGGTTTGCTAAGCCTGGGAAACAGGAAGGTCACTGATCTTGAAACATCCTGGTGAGGCAGGGATAGAGATGGCTGAGGTCAGGAGGCACGCAGGGCAATGTCACTCAGGGCAGACAAGCCATGGGAACTACCCTAGTGTGATGTGGTCTAAGGTTTACAAAGGCCATTCTGACAATGATGCCCAAAGCTACTGCCTTGGTTCAGCCCACATACAAAATACCTGATCAAAGAATGTGGACCCCAGGGTGTCCTGATCATTTTAGAGGTGAATTTTACCAACTCTTTTACTAACATAAAAATCTTTGCCTTTTATACATTTTCCAAGAGAGGAAAAGTCAAATAGTCTGCAAAGTTTATGAAAAATAATCCAACCCTGATTCCCAAACCAAAGAAAGTAAATCATAGCCCATCTCAATAAAAAATTTATATGTTAAAATCCTGGATAAAATATTACCATGCCAAGTAAAGCAATATGGAGAAAATATTTTGTATCCTAACAGAATTCTCTCAAGAATTCATGGATGGTTTAAAAAAATTATTAATGCCATTAAATATTTTATGTTAACATAGGTAACATAAATATGTTACTTTATACGAGAAAGCTATATGTTCACCTCATGAAACATAAAGTAATTTGATAAAAATAAACACCTAAAACTTGATTTTAAAAAAATAATCCAGAAATCCCATTAAAACATTGTCAATATAATGCAGGTATCTACCCAAAATCTTAAAATAAATGTCTTAATGATCAAAGTTAGAAATATTCATCTGAAAATCAAGAAATAGTTAACAATGTTTTTCTTCTTTTTCCTATTGTACTTCAGATAAAGAACTTAGCCAGGGTAAAAGATAAGAAAAATAAATATATGTAGGGAGTGGAAAGAGAGAAACAATATTTTCATTATTTGTAAGAGAATCTAAAGACAAATTATTAGAGTCAAACAGTTACATGTAAACCTGATCATGTTCCTATGCACTGACAAAAATTGAAAATGTGATTTTAGAGTAGATACTACTTAACCCTATGAAGACCTAGGTATTCCTAGGCACAAATTTTATTAAGGAATTTATAAAACTCCCAAGATTCAGATGATAAAATGAATAAAAATATTCACCAATTTATTTAAATTTTAATTGTAAACTGGTTATAAAATATATCATAAATGAGTAAAAGGGAAAGCTCAAAGTGAGAGGATTTTTATAGCTGTATAATTCTGGAAGAATCAGATTCCCTAGTACATGAAGAAGCCCTGTGAATTTAAACTGAACTAGCATAGAGCCTTGCCCTTTGACCTCTTGTCTAATTTATTCCCTTGCCAACTATTTCTTTGATAAATACTGAGCACCTTGAAGGGCTCACCCTAGTTCTCCAAGTCTCAGCTGATGCACCTGCACCCTTCCGGGGCGCAAGGCAAGCTCTCACTTGGAGCAATCCTGACTCCTCCTTTCTTTCATACTCCAACTCTATTCATGTCTACTTTCAAAGTAAGTCCAGAATCTGACCACTGTTGATCATATACATGGCTATGTGATGCTTAAGTTGCCATCGTCTCTTGCCAGCATTACAGCTGTCACCTCCTAATTGTGATCCTTGCTTCCATTTATTATTTGGGCTAATTATTATTTGGCCTACAGAGAACCATGCATAATCAGTTTCCAGAACTTGATGAGCTTAGACATGATTCTACACCCACAAAACCATCTCTATGTTTTATGCCATAAAACCTTTCATCACCTCCAACAGTTTCCTTCCATAGCCTTATTTATTACCATTTTTGTATATAGTAAATAATATCTGCCATCTTAGCAAATGAAAATGTTTACCATGAGTATCGTGAGGAATACGCCCCAGGCTGACAGTAGATCTCTAGAACAACTTATTTTGTATAATCGAGACTTTGATCCTTTGAATACTTTTTCCCATTTTCCTTCCGCTCAGCTCCTACCAACCAAAATTCCATACTTGCCTCTATGACTTTATTCTAAATCATTATATTTGTAGTACCATGGAGCATTTGCCTTGTGTATCTCGGTTACTGCCTTTAGCATAATGACCTCCAGGATTATCCATGTTGTCATAGATGAAAGGATTTCCTTCTTTTCAAGGTAGAATCACATTCTGTTGTGTTAGACACCATATTTTTACCTAGCATCACTAATCGCCAGGGAAATGCAACTCAAAACCACAATGAGATATCACCTCTCAACTGTTAGCACAACTTCTGTTGCAAAAAGAAAAATATAATTCCTAGCAAGGATGTAAGGAAAAGGGACCACTTGTACAGTGTCAGCAGGAGCCTACATTGGTAGAGACATCTTGCAAAAATGGTATAGAAATTCCTCAAAAAACTAAAAATACCACATGATTTAGCAATTCTACCTAGGGGTACATATTCAAAAGAATGGAAAGCAGAGTCTTCAGAAGATGTTCATGCTCCCAGCACAGCAGTCACAATGTTGGTTTATCTCACAGTTTGGAGGTTCAAAAAAAAACATGGGGCACCATCAATGTGTGTGCCTTTGGCAAAAGTGGTAAATCATGGCAGATGTGTTATGTCTGAGCCAAAGTTCACATCATGAACAAGAAAGCAAGAAGAAAGAGGAAGAGACTGGGGTCCCATGATTCCTTTTGAGGGCATACTCCTAAGGCCCTAAGGATCTCCTATAAAGCCCCACCTCCTAAAGGTTCCTAGCACCTTCCAAAATCACCACCCTGGGATCAACCCTTTCTCATATGGACCTTTGGGAGATGCTACTGAAAAGTAAACCATAGCTTATTCTAGTCTCACACAGGAATCATGCTTTTCTGTAAACCTTGAGTCAGATCACATCTCAGAATCCTGAAATTGCTTTCTGATCTCCATTCCAGCCTTTTCCTCCCTTCACTCTGGTTCAGCCACCTACTAGCATCCTTGCAGTTCTGAAGATGAGACAGGTACGCTCCCACCTAAGAGGCTTAGCTGTTGCCTTTAAATGCCTTTGACTGCCAGAAACTATTTGATCCACTCTGTTAATAATTTGAAGCCTGATCCATTCTGCCCCACTGAGGACACTTTGACCACAATATCCTATGAGGTAGTTTTCACCATTTGCTTCCCTCTGCTGTTTTTCCTTACATTTTGAACATCAGCTTAAAATACATGATATTTCACTTGCTTTTCATATTTTCTTCTTGTCCGTACTCATGCAAGAATATAAGCTCCACAAGGGTGGATATTCTGTTGTTGTTCATTGATGATTTTTTTTGATACACTTTTTGAAATAGTGGATACTCACTAAGTGGTTGTTGAATAAATGAATGAATTAAACAATGAATGAAAAATCAATAAGAAAACCAGAAAGTGGGCAAATGATACAAGCAAACAATTCATTGAGCAGGACATCGAAGTGAACAATAAACACAGGAAAAGCTGCTCAACTTAGTAATAATCAATAAGATGAAGAACCAGCTTGAGATAGCATTTACTTTTATCTGACTGGCAAAACAAATTAAATCTGATAACACGAAGTGTTGGTGAGGGTTTATAGAAGCAAGCAGTAATAGATCTTCTGAATTGGATGCAAACTTGAATAAATATTTTGACATTCATTGTAGTAATACTAAATAAAATTACCATGCTCTGCAATCCAGAGATCTCCTTTCTGATGCCTTCTCCAGATAGTCTCCTACATGGCAGGAGGGGATTCTGGCTGCACTGTGGGATTAAGGCACTTGCCTGGCAGGTTCAGGGACCTGAGTTCAAACCCCAGCACCACATATACAACTTAAGTGTTGGAGCAATGAGGGCCAGATGAAAAACTAAATAAAATTGTTTCTCTCTTTCTCTCTCTCTCTCTCTCACTGTCCCTCTCTCTTAAAAAATAAAAATAATAATATTTCAAAAGGAAATAATATAAACCAATTGTGGTTTATTCATATGACATTGCTTTATACAGCTTTTAAAATAAACAAATCAGAACTACATATAATAACAAAATGTGAAATGAAAACAAATTATAGGATATATATGGTGCATAGTCCTATTTGAATTCATTAAAGGGCTAGAACAAAATAATAATTTTTGTTTATGTTGTTTTTATACATGTGAGAAAATACAAAGAATATATGATTATGTCAATACCTACTTCAGGAAAGTGACAACACTATGATGGAACAGGGGAAGATTGGTTCAGCAGGGCTGTTGTGCTATGATTTATTAATATCTGTTAGTAAATGTGCAAGGGAATATAATAACTGCTAGCATATATTTAATCTCTGTCATGAGAGTCTTTCCTATTATTTTCTCTGATACAAATCCAAATTGTAAACTAAAATATTTTAAGCTGACATTTTAACAATTAAGAGTAAAACAATGAAAGAAGTATCAGATGATAGTTTCCAGTAACAAAAAGGAAAATAAAACGTTCTGTTGGGAGAGTTGAGATCTAAGTATGTTTGGAAGCAGGGGAGGAGGGGCTCTGAGCAAGGGGGAAGCAGACAACATAAGAGAAAAGGTAAAAGAATAAAATCTCAATGACATGTGTAGAGTGTCAAAACAGACACATACAGGTAGTTGTTAGTTTTGACAAGTGATATCGTATTTCTTCTACAAGAGGAAAGGAAATACTGGTGGTAGGTACAGAGCTGTATTGGGGTAGAGAAGAGAAGGTAATGGAAACCACCCCAGAAAAGTTCAAAGCCATGAAATGTGAGGCAATCTAGGATTTTGTTAATGTTAATAGATCAGAGAAGTGTGAAACCTCCTCAAGAATAAAAGACACAGGGATGTAAATAGCAGAACTATCAAGTAGCCTTATATTGAAATGACTGAGTTTCTTGCTGTACCTGATTTTGGAACTTGCTTCATGAATTTTTTAGTAGCCAAGCATTACAGAAAATGGACACAGGGGCTTACTATGGGCTGAAAATCAACAGAAATAATAAAATCAGAAAGAAGAGAAAGTGGTAAGTATATGGTATTAGTGAGAGCATCAATGGAATGGCTAAACCTCTGTCCAAAGTGAGAAAAAGAGAAAGCTGATACCCTCTGCTCTATGGAAGTAGGAGAGAGCAAAAGTTGAAGACATAAGGAAGCCAAAGGTTCAATGAGCAGAAAAGTACATTTGTAGCAAGACCACAGAATGACAAGAGAGTTGAGAGGAGAAAGAGTTGGGTACTCCAGAATTATGTAGATTGTCATCCTAGGTATTACTTAGTTTAGGATAAATTCAAAAGTGTTCAGATTGGAAAAACTAAGGGAAAAGGATGATTAAAATGTGGACAGGTTCTGTGAAACCCAAGTACTGCATGATATCATAGGTTTAACTGTTGGAATTGCAAAGGGTGATGCAGGTACCAGAGTGAAGGTGTTCCAAGACACCTGTTGATTACTGAAAAAGAATATAGTGCTTATTGTAGGAGCAAGGGTTAAAGAGTGACAGTTAACTCAGTTTAAATTTTTATAATTATTTCACTTAATATCATTTCATATTTATGTATTTTGTTAACATGTGGATCTAGTCTTCATTGGAATTTTCCTGTAGTATTCATTTTTGTATAAAAATAATATTTTTTGCTCACTAACTTATGTTTGTTTTCAGTTATTTTTTGCTCTGACAAAAAAAATTATTTTAAACATGCTTTGTTGTGGCCAGGAGGGAGTATTTCTCGAGCATTGGCATGAAAGTGAACCCTGGGTCATGAGTCATGAATTGCTCCAATTTTTACATGCAAGCTCCAGAAAATACAATAAACACAACTTTTACAAATTTCTAAACTCACAAACTTTATATACATGTCTATCAACTAAAAACATAAAAGTTGGTTAGGAAGTCTATGAAGACAGTTGATATTCTAAAGAAGAATTAAGTGTTTAGCCTTTATGTTTGAAATGTTTTAAAGTAAAGTGATAAAAATAATGCTTTAAAAATGATTAGTCACTAGAAATTGTTTAAAAGGTACAATGAAAGAAGTAGATGAATATAATAAAATGATTTTCCAGGGGGCTGAAGCAGTGTCTCAGTGGTTATGGTTCTTGCCTGGCATGCATGAGGACATGGGTTTGTACCCCAACACCATGTACACAACAAAATGTCATAGAAATGAAAGCTACATAAAAAACTAAATGAAATTGATTCTCTCTTTCTCTCTCTCCCTGTCTGTCTTAAAAAAAATGATGTTCCATCCCTTTATCTTGCAATAAGAGCTATTACTATTTTGGAATATGTTTTCCATTAATATATATACATATGTAATTCAAATTAACTTATATTTTATATCATATTTCAAGACCTTCCATTTTCCTTAGAAGTATATCATTAGATGTTATTAAGCTTTGGGTTTCAGCTCTGATAAATAAAGATCTTAGAACTTATAAATTGTGTCCTTAAAAGAAGAAAAAGCTGAATTAAGCCAAAAACTATAGACTTTTCTTGGATTTGTCAGAGAACTGAGGTTTCAGGGCAAACCCTTATTGCAAAATCTTGAGAGGAAAGTGAATCCAGAGAGAGATAACATGGTCTACATACTTAAGTTGATGCTTCTAGAGCTGAAAACATGTAGGAACACAATCAGTAATTATAACAAGTAATTGAAGTTTGAATGTAGCTTAATTTGAGAATGTGAAAGCTACACATTGATGAGCATTGCACCCTGAACCCTACCAAGTTCTAAATGTGAAGAAACAGGAAGGATCCCCTGAATCTGGCAGGGGAGGGGAAGCATAACCCTTGTGAAACATGCCCAGAGTGTTCTCCAGAATGAAAGTGTCCAGGAAAAATGCTTTACGTAGGTCTCTGCCACATGGCAAAGTAGAACTTCTCTAAGTCCAGGTTCCTAGTGGATGGGGGGGGGCATCTAAAAACTACTCTGATGCAGTCATAACCTAGGGATAAAAGGACCCCTTCAATAGTAAGATTTAATCACATAATTAGAGAAGGTTGGCCTCTTCTATAACTTACCACCACATGAACAAATCTCTGGTATAATAATACTGGATAAAAACTGAAAAAAAAAAAACCCTGCAAAACACAAATTGTACCTGAGAATACGTTCTTGAGGTAGCCCAAAGACAACATGGGAGTCAAAACCAAGGCTCCAAGGAAAGATCCAGACTCTGTAATGTATAGCTATAAAACACAAAGCAAAGACTGGCTGCTCGCCAAATTGACACAAAAGCTAACAGTAAAGCCCTAATCATCTCAGTTCTCAATTTCTTATAGGTCCTCTTCACCCCCCAAATTTCTTGTCTGGAAGCTGTTTCCCAATGAGCCACAAGTTCTTGTAAAATCTTTTCTTGGGGCTGGAGAGGTAACTCGGCCGTTATGGTGCTTGCCTGTCATGCATGAGTACGTGAGTTCAAACCCCAGCACCACGTACACAACTATGTGTCCAAAGAATGAAAATCACATGAAAAATTAAATAAAAATTTCTTCTCTCTTTCTCTCTCTCTCACTGTACCCTCTTTCTTTCTTTCTTTTTTCTTTTAAGTATTTTTCCTCCTGAAGAGTAGGCCTTCATCATGGAGCACACTCTGAGTATAGTTTTGAATGGTTACTCTTGGGTGTTGTATGTCATGTGCCAAACAAAGAATTACACAGTATGATAAATGACAGTGAAAATATAATGTGAACCAAGAACATATAAATTATATTCCAATATGATAGGGATTTTGGAGTTATCAAACAGGAATTTTGTTTATTTATTTATTTTAAAGAGAGAAAGATAATGAGAGAGGGAGGGAAAAAAAAGAATCAATTTTTATTGAGTTCTTCACATGGCCTTTGTTGCTTTGACATTTAGTTGTGTAAGTCGGTGCTGGGGTTTGAACCTGTGTATTCGCACATGCTGGGCAAGCGCTGTAAACTCCAAGCCATCGCTCCAGTCCCCTCAAACA
Source organism: Aplodontia rufa (assembly GCA_004027875.1). Classification (NCBI taxonomy): domain Eukaryota; kingdom Metazoa; phylum Chordata; class Mammalia; order Rodentia; family Aplodontiidae; genus Aplodontia; species Aplodontia rufa. Next base: position 106,434 of record PVKS010002035.1, on the reverse strand, counting down.
GGGATTTTAAACAACTACATTAAATATGTTAAGAGCTCTAATCGAAAAAATATACAGCATGCAAGAACAGATGGTCAATGTCATAGGAGAAATGGTAAACCTAATAAATATTAAAAAGAAAATGCTTTAAATAAAAAATACCATAACTGAAATGAAGGAGTCTTTGAAATTTAGCAGAGCAGACATGGCCAAAGAAAGAATCAGGAAATTTGAAGATAGGTTAATAGAAATTTGCCAAGTTGAAATGCAGAGGGGAAAAAAAAAGAATTAAAGCATAGAAAATCTAGGACAGATTAAAAATGATAGCACCAGAGAAGATAAGTGAAGAAAAAAATGGAGCAGAAGAGACACTCAACTGAGAATGTCAAGAATTTTCCAAAATTAATTTAATATCAAACTACAGATACAGGTAACCCCAGGAGCTCCAAGCAGGATAAATACCCAAACATCTACATTTAGGCATACCATAACCCAGCTTCAGAGAACCAAAGATACAGGAAAGATCTTAAGGGATACTAGGATCATGGGGTGATTCAGAAACACCCCACCTAAGAAGGGTAACAACTAATGGACATTTCTTCAAAGCTATGCAAGGAAAAAAGGAGTCAAGTGACATATTTAGTTTTAAAATAAACCACCAGCATGAAATTCTATACCCAGCAAAACTGTCCTTCAAAACTAAAGGAGAAGTAAAGTCTTTGTCCACCTATGAATGTTGAGGGAATCCATCTCCAGGAGATACGCTTTGTAAAAAGTGTCAGACGCTTTTCAGGTAGAAGAAAAACATTATAGGTCAGGTACTCAGATCTACACAAAGAAAGGAGTGCTAAGAGAAGGAATAAACAATGGTAAAATAAAATATCTTGATTTTTATATTCTTTATGTTCTTCATTCATCTAAGTGAAAGGAGCCAGTCTGTAAACTCTACAAATAACATATAAAGGCTACAAATTTTATGATTCCAATATTGTAATACTCTAGGAAAGCAAAAATTAAATCAATGTAAAGGTCAATGACTGCCAGGAATTCAGGGCGTGGGTTGGTTAAAAAGATAAGTACAAGGAAATTTTCAGGGTAATGAAACTGTAGTAGTTATTGTGTATGCATGCACTTTGGATTAGTCAAAACCTGAGAACTTTATGGTACAAAAAATGAACTTTCTATTTATGAAATATTTTTTTAAATCATTTAAGAATTCTGAAGATTCCATATGGAAATCAGAACATGATACAACAACCTAAATGCTTAACAAATCTGTGAAACACTCTCATTGAAGGTTGTGGGAGAAAACATGTTAAAAAACAAACATTGGAACTAAAACCAGTCTGTAAGGTTAAAGTCTAAACAGTCTGGAGGGTTAAAGTCTAAACAAAATGCACACAGGCACTGTAATCTAGTTGATAAAGTTGATTTCCACAGTAGCATAAATTAGTAATTCTGAAAGTACTATACATGAATCCTGGAATGGAGAAAATGAATAAATGGATGGAAGATGGTGGAAGCCAGGATTCTCACTGTCAAAGTGGGAGATCACAGATGAGCAAACAAGAGATCTAGAATGATCCACACATCCATGAGTTAGCGTTGGAGACACCAATATCAACTCACATTTGCCTTAACATAGTTACAGATTGTTAAACATAAAAACGTCCACCAACATTGTGTGGTTATTCTAATTAGAACCCTCATGAAAATTTCATTTCTCTACCAGGCTTAGAAGCAATGATCTCTCATTGGCAATGGGCACACTGGTACCTAGGTCTTAATTTGAATCATTTAAAAGAACCAGATATCCTTGAAGTAATGACTGAGTATAGGATTAGTGAAGAAATATGCAAGATAAACTTCCAGCATCTTGTAATGCCAAGGAGTAAGCATAGTATATGAAACAAACACAGTGACTAGGTAAGTTAAGAGGACCTAGGATCCCACTGACAGAGTACTAAATGGCCAAACTTCAAACAATTTGAGCAGTAAAATTTAAAAAAAAACATAAATTAAATTATGTTCTCAAGTACAATTTATGTGTCCATAAGTATATTGTGATATACATAATTATTGAATAAATAAATGGGAAACAAGGGACAAATCTCTGTTGCAGAATTCTAAACAATTGATAAAGGTTCTCTACCCTCAAGGATACAGACCAGAATACCTCAGTAAATTCCAAACAGTTTATAAAGATACTCTACCCTCTGGGCTGGAGCAGTGGCTCAGCAGTATTGCACTTGCCTGGCATGTGTGAGGACGTGGGTTCAAACCCCGGCACTGAATACACAACTAAGTGTTGGAGTAACGAAAATCAAATGAAAAACTAAATAAAATTAATTCTTCCTTCTCTCTTTCACCCTCTCCCTCCCTCTCTCTCTCTCTCTCTCTCTTTAAACAAAATAAAACAAACAAACAAAAAACCTCTACCCTCAAGGACACAGAACAGAATGCCTTGGTCCTTAGGTGTGAGCTGCATAGGTTGTAAAGAATACAGTATGGAAAATTATAAAGTAATTTTACAGTAAAGAAATCCAACAAACCCTAGTTCATGTCAACATGACCTGATACATGAGACACTCCGTCACACCTTCCCATACCATGAGAACAGTCTGTTCCCTAGGAAATCCCCAAGAAAGGACAGTTCAAAAAACCTGAAGGTGACTGCTCAAAATCTTCAAGGTCGTTGAAGACAAGGAAAGTCTGAGAAGCTCTCATAGCCATAAGGAATCTAGAGAAACATGAGGAATAAATGTTGTATCATGAACGAGATCTTGAAATAGAAGAAAAAATTAGGCAAAAACTGAAATAGCACCTGAATAACGCACAGACTTTAGTTAACAACAGCTTGTCAGTATGGGTTCATTAACTGTTATGAATGTGCCCTGCTCATGTCAGGGGTTAATGACATGGGAGACTGGCTATGGATAGATGGGAGCTCCCTATTTTCACAATTTTTTGTTATCTACAACAGCTCTAAAAATAAGTTTATTTTAAAAATTATTCTTCTAAATTGGCTGCTACTGATGTTTTGCATAGTTAATACATTAAACAACCCTATGTTACAATTGATTGCTTCTGATTTTTGTCTATTATAAACAGTGCTACACTGAAGATCTGTTACAAATCTTTATGTGCATGAAGTTACTGATTCAAAAGGAATATCTGAGATTAAACTCCTCTAAGAAACTTGTGTCCATTTACATTCACATGGTAACACACCAAAGTCCATTTTTTCTACGTTACTAGCAATGCGGAATATTATCATCTATTTAATCTTGGCTAATTAAGTAGATGAAAATCATACCTCATGTAACTTGCAAGGTAGAATTTTAAAAATGTTTTCAATGGCTATTTAAATTTATCCCCTTATAAATTTCAAGTTGATTTTAAATATAGATTTAATGAACTCCCACTATGTTCTGGGCAACGTTCCCCTACATTCTCTTATGTTATCTTTATTATCCTTTGCATCTGGCTGCAAGTAATAGGAAACTCAATTAAATCTGGCTTAAACAACAAGAGGAGCTATTAGCTACTGCAAGAAGAAGCCCAGAGGGAAGGTGGTTGCAAGAATAATCCACCTGCTTAATGGTGTCAAGGTTCTGATAGTCTCAGCAAGACTTGCTCCTCATTCACACAAGATAACTGTGGAAATTCCAGAAATTAAGAAGAAAGAAAAGAAACAAACCATGTCAACATCTTCTTGCCCTTTTTAAGAATAAAGAAAACTCTTCTGGAACCATAACAACCCAGGCTGATTTTTTTTCACAGTTTACTGGTCAGACATGCATTGCATGCTGAAGGCAAACCCATAGTCACTTGGCAAAGGGAAGATGTGATTTAATTAGACAAGTGGGGATCTTTCTCCACCTCTACTCTCCACTTGAAGCTGCAGAAAGTCTCACCTCCCTGAAAAACAGGATAATTTGAAAGGGAAAAGAACAGTGTGGCTCTGGGAAAGCAACCAACAGTATCTTCAGATATCTCTGTGACCCGCTGTAAATCAAAAATTCTGAGACCTGCTCTACCTACAAGAATTCTGCACCTCAGAGCTGGGTGCTCCCTCCATATCACCCAGCAAATATGATAGGCAGTATGAATTCAGAACTTCTAACCTTAATCACAGCACCACTTTCAATTTTAAGTCGTATTTTTTTCAATGTAGATAATTAGTAAAAATTGCACACATTTTACAATTAGGATCATCCTCTGCTAATGGAGTGAAGCATATGACCTATGGAATTTTGGTGGAGTGCATAGTAGGCAAAATCTGGTTGGGTAAATTGGGAAAGGTCTTCCTCATTTGAGTGAAGCATTAAATGTTGAGTGTTACCTCCATGAATTAAATCCCTTTCAATGGTAGCTTCCGAGCTATTTTTCCATTTTACACACACAAGGCTTCTTTATCACACCCATGAAATCACAGCTCAAAATAGTTATCTGAAGCCGGAGCCTGGCAGCCTGGGCGCTGTTAAGAAGTCCCTGTGAAAATAGCAGGCCTGTCTTCGGCAGTGGTCATTACCGTGCTAATGTGGCTTCAGTGACCTGGGTAGTTGGATGAAACCACCTCTTCCCCACATCCCTTCCACATGACCGTATGCTTGGCACAAAAAGATGTTTAATGCATCCTGCGTGGAACAAAATGTTTAATATTCCTCTTAATGCTCTGGTTGAGGTTTCAAAATGTAGAAAGTGTCAACCGGTACAGTGACAGAAAGCAGATAGCTAGTTTTGCTTGGTGAGTGGGTGGGTAGAAGAAACAAAAGAGGGAAGGTAGGAAGGAAAGAAGAGAGGCAGAAAGAAAGGAGGAAGGGGGCAGGAAGGGAGCATTGAAAGAGGGAAGAAGAAAGGGAAGGAGAATAAAAATGAAAAGACAAATCAAAATAATTCTGGCTTTTTTAAGAGGAGGGAAATACAGAGTTAACTTTATTTTTTCATCTGGCTTTTGTTTTTCCTCCACTTAGTTGTGTATGTGGTGCTGGGGATGGAACTGAAGTTCTTGTGCTTGCCAGGCAAGCACTCTACTGCTGAAGTCAGCTCTCCAGCCCTCTGAATTGTTTAATAGGCTTTATTTAGTTATGATGAGACTAAGAGATCAGGAAATGGTAACACTGAATAGAGAGTTCTGTACTCACAGGGAGAATAAAACTTTTCTATTAGTGGTTTATTCTATTTCCAAGAAGAAATTTCAGGTCCCATATGGTGGAGGAGGGCCACCAGGGGAACTCAGGGGTCTAGCACAGACAGAGAGAGGGTGGCACTGTAAGAGCCTCTACTGTGAATTCTCTGGGAAGAAAAGAAAGGCAAAGTAAGAAAGCAGGCTGGGCATTGGTTAGTTTAAATGATACCTGCTGGTGTAGATTGCACACCCTGTTTGTACTCCCTGACCGTTAGGTGATTACACTCCAGGTTCTATGGCCCAGAGTATTAGAACCTGATAAAGGGAAGATAGGTAGGGGTGTGGACTCAAGAAAGGGAACTGATCAGCCTCTACTCAGGGCCTCAAAACTAGGTCAAAACAGCATTTCAAACAACAGTGCACCATAGAATTTATAAGCTCCATTTCCATTATGGGGTGAGGGGAAATATTCTCAATTTTAGCCACTGATTATTTAGATGATTGAACAAACACAAAACCCAACCTAAAAATAGTGAAGTTCACAGAGAGTGTTTTTATCCGTTTGCATATTAAAAGAAGCAAAAATTAGTTGCAACATACCAATTAAGACATCTGTATTTTAAACAGGACACACGGGATTTATCTGAAAGAGAGGTAGCAAATCTACTAGCCATTAATTCTATCAATGTTTAGTTTGCACTATTCACAGTTTTGAGACTATCTCAGCAGTTATATTTACCAGCAGCCTTTTACTTGAAAATCATTAAATTCTGCTCTGCTATTACTAATGTCAAAGCACATTTCATGTAAAGAGTCAGAGAAGAGATGGAGAATGAATTTGTATGCTCCAAGGGCTAATCTGTAGGTGATGTGGAAAATGCTCCTGGAGATCCCAGTGATGTAAGCAAGCATAAAGCTGATTAATTCTTGGTTTACTAAGAAAAATGGTGTTTTCATGAATTGGAAAAATTAAGGAAACAAGGACAGGTAGTTAAATTCTGTAGTTAAGTATATGACTCTCCATCCGTCCAAATAGCTGATATTGACATATTTCTAATATGAATAAAACATCAGGAAGATCAATATCTAGTATATGTTCCAACCAAAATGTGGCAATAATGTATCCATGGAAGCATTTATTTGATCAAAGGCTTTATGATTACTCAATTTATTTAACAAAAAAGCAATAACATTTTACAGAAAATTAAATTAGAGTTTTAAATTCAAGGCAATATACTTTCTAAAAGTATTTGGCAGGAATCATTCATTCTAACAGGGACATCTTTATGTAATGATGTCTAACACTTCTACGGCATTTCTATCTTCCAAGAGTTTTACTAACACAAATTCATTAATTTTCATTTTATTGCAAGAAAATAGGTAAATATAAGTTAAGGAAAGAGCTACATTATTTCCAGACCAGATGGGAAGCAATGTCAAATTTTAAATTATGCTTAGGAGTTTTGGCTTCATCCCTTTATCTTAGCATTAAATAAAAAAAATCTACCTTAGCATTAGCAAATGCTGTGAAGCCATGTCTAACCAGGAAAAAAAGAAAGAGAGAAAAAAAAATCACTCAAGAACTAAAGCTGAAAAGATCATTTCAATTTTTTAAGAGTGCTAGGAACCTTACAAAAAAGAAAAAGAACCCCCCCAATAAAAGAAAGAAAAGAAAAAGAAACAAAAAAGGGAAAAACGGGCAAGTCCTGATAATGTCAAACTATGATCACTATAATATGAAGTATGGTCATTTTCAAGTTATCTTTAGAATAACAGTATTTGTTTTGTCGAAGTGTTGGTGACAAAGTACTGGAAAGAATCAGACGTGCAAACTGTTACAGCTCAAGGTTGTCAGTATAAAAATGTGAGAGAAATTATTCTTTTCAAATACACTTACACTCAAGGTATCTTTATATACCTGAGACTAACAAAAAAATATTACAAGTTTGAATAATGCATACATTCTTTTGTCCCAGCATTGCAATCTTTAAATTAATAATAAATATCTCACAGTGCTAGCCTTCAAAAGGAGCCACATAAAGATTTCAAACTATGGTTAACTGAAACGAATGCAGTCTCTTTGTAGAAGTGACTGAAATTGAGGCATCAATGCTAAATAAATGCCCATTTCCCCAAGTCGTGGTTATAAATCAATGTTAAAGTTAAAAAAAATATGTTTCTTGGTTGTGTTTGTAAAGCTTTAACCTTAAGCTACTTTTCAGAGGTTGGCAAACTATGGCCTATGGGCCAAATCCAACTCCCAGCTCCCACCTGGTTTTCTTAATAAAGTTTTATTGTAACAAGGCCCTACCCATTTCTTTACACATTGCCTGTAACTGCTTTTGAGCTTCAACAGTAGGATTGAGTACTTTCAACTAAAACCATATGGCCTGGAAAACTTCCAATATTTACTAGCTGACCCTTTGCAGAAAATGTTCACAACCCACTCCTGTACTGAAGGTGACTCTGAGTTCCTAAGAGAAGACAGCCTTACTTTCACTTAGACCAGAAGGAGGCTACTAAATATGAAAGGAAAATCAGTTTGAGTTTGTGTTTCTGTAGAAAGTATGTAATGTCTTTTGAGTCAGATTTGATCCATCATGCACTTGAAAGTCACTTATCCCTCACCTTGCCCTGTTTGTCAATTCACAATGTAAGTGACTTTCTGTCCAGTGATATAGAACAAGCTGGGATTATGGGAAGACTACGGACAAGTAGAGCATTGTTTCACTCTTTCCTCATGGGACTCTGTTCTGAAGCTACCATGGAAGAGCAAGCCAAATCTCCTTAGAAACTAGCAGAGTCCATGGAACGAGCAGATACAGGACTCCCTGGGCACATTGCACCTGGGCTTGGAGAGGTCCCAGCCATGACCTCTTCTCAATGGGTAGCTGGAAGGACATTTTTGTTACACATATTTTCTGGAATTGTGTATTTTCTTTCTTTCTTTTGTTCTTTCTTTTTTTTTTTTAAGAGAGAAGGACAGTGAGAAAGAGAGAGAGACAGAATCAATTTTTATTGAGTTTTTCACATGGGTTTCATTGCTCTGACACTTAGTTGTGTACGTGGGTGGTGGGGTTTGAACCCGTGTACTTGTGCAGACCAGGCAAGTGCCATAACCACCGAGGCATAGCTCCAGTCCTGGAATTGTGTATTTTCTATGATATTCATGTAAAATAGCATTCTCTGTGGATTTTGACTGTCTTAGATTCTGGAGCAACTCTGAAATACTCAAAGTTGTCTGTTACTGATGATGATGATAACATTGTTGATGCAAATACAACATGAAGAATGCATTCTCCATTGTTCCAAGCTTTTATATGTATTGGATCAATCCCCACAGCAACCCTGTTCAGTAGAACCATTATTATCCTTATGCTACACAGACACAGATGATAAATAATTTTTAAATGGTTACAAATCTAATCAGTAATAGAGAAGAAAATTGACCTCTATAATGTCTTAGAGATCAACTGATTTCTCTTAGGCTCACAAGCACTAAAAATACACATAAATATTTTAACCAGTTTAACATATATTTTAATAAATACTAGTTTATGTGACTATTAATTTTAGCTCATGTATCAATTTTAATAATAGTAATGCTATAAAGCTTCCTTTACCCTTTCTCATAACTTGATCATTTAGCAACATGCAACCTTATACGTTATTAACTTCTTTAATTTGAAAATGCAAGTTTAGAATATTTTAATGATCTAGATGATGCAAGATTTTACATTATCATAAAAGATATTATTTTATATTATTGTAAATATTATTAGGATTTCAGCTTTTAGTAACAAAATACCAAGTAATTCGGACAAACTTTTTCAATAAAGTAAGCTAGAAAATTTTAATAAAATTAATAAATGTCTGTCTGAAACATTGAGGAACAAATACAACCAGCTAGGATTTGTAAGAAGATAAAGGTCCAGAGAACAATTAGTGTTGCCTTCCTGGGAGTGTTTTCTGATCCCTGAGCAGGTCACCTGAGAAGCCAAGGTTAAGCAGCTCTTAGAAACACCTCATGGGCCTAAGATACAGCAAATGAAGTCCAAATCATACTAAAGGAAGGGGAGTAGAAAAGTCTTTCAGCTTTAACAAAATAGGCTTCACAATATAGAAGACTGAATGTTTAGAATAGTAAAAGTTAGATAAATTCTCATGGAACTTCAGATCTGCTAGAAACTAACCCATATGTTATTTTGTATTGAGGAATCATAGGTTAACTGTATTTCAGGCATTAACAAATATTAATTTTTCTCAGAAGAAAAATAACACCATCCTAGTCTTTAAGCTATTTCTACATGATTTTTAATTCCATTTTAAGTACATGTTAAAAAGCCTAAAAAAATCACACAAATTTGTAAAATAGCATAAATGAAAACCAGCATGAATAACATTGATCATGAATAGAAATAAATAGAAATAACAATAATAAAAACATACTGACTTGGCACTTTATTGGCTTTGTGCGGTGAATATTTAAAAGCAGACACTATTACAATACTCATGGAAATAAAGGAAATTTTATGTAAAAAGCCATAAAGAAAACAAGGAATCCATTTGCATTAGGTTAGACTACTGGAAATTATGCAGAAACCACAATTAAGTACCCAGTAGCTAACTTGTCAGAAAATTAGACACAAACTAAGAGAGGCTCAGAGATCTGGAAGATGAATAAGAAGAAAATACCCAGAAAAAATGTGGACAATCACTAGATAGTATATAAGGCATAGTTTGCAGGGTGAATCTCAGCAATAATAGAAATAAGGAACTCAGAATGAATTAGTATCAAAAGAAGTAATGACTGTTCACTTTACAAAATGATGAAAAATGTCAAGCCTCAACTTTAAAACTCTCTGTGACCTAGAGCTAAATCATATAAAAGGTCAATCCTGTCAGGCACATAGTATGGACTCTAGCAAACCAAAGACAGAGAAAATTTATGTAACACAAGCACATTTAAAAAAGACAGAATGTCCTCCAAAAGAAAATTTAAGACTTACAACATTGACCTCTCAACATCACGATACAGCCAGAAGTAAATCAAGCATTGTCAAGAGAAATTAATCTACAGACTAGAGTTCTACACAAAGGAAAATATAACCTTCAAGAACATAAATAGAGACTTTACATCCACATGAAAATGGAAGGAATTTGTTATCAGCATTCACATGGTAAAGGAAATCTTAAAGGTTGTCCTTCAGGCCAAGTAATAATATCCTAGATAGAAGATCAGAATGTGAGAAGACATGAGAGCAAAAAGATAGTAAACATATGAGTCAAAGCAACTATAATTTAATTATTTAAGACCACTAAAATACTACTAAATAGTAAGTGTTATTTATAAAAAAAAAAATAGTAGTAGACAATGAGCCACTGGGTTTAAATAAACATGCTCACATGTGCGTGCACGCACACACACACATACATACAAGGTTAGTAGTAAATGAAATAAAAAAGAGGCAGCTAGCAAATACTGTTGTACTTTTATAAACCAAGAATACAGTATATAACTTCTACATCTCCTCTGAAAGAATTGTAACAGATTATTTTGCTCCCCAACTAAAAAGAGAGGAAAAATGAAATAACAAATATTTGTAAATATAATTTATAATGGCCACAGATTTTATTTTGATGAAAAAATGCACTATTATTTTACCACCAGATGAAAAAAAGGTAAGCTTCATTTATAAATACTGAAAATCAATGTCTTTAAAATAACGTATATGAAGTACAGAAAATATGTACACAATATATTAGACTCTGTTCTGAATGGAATCAAATTTCCTTGATCCTTATGTAATGATGTTGTGCTACAACTGTATAATCATGCAAAATAAGTATACAAATATTTATTATTGGTACTAAAAATTGAAATAGGGGTACTGTATCACTAAGTTACATTCCCATTTCTTTTTATTTTTTTAATTTGAGGCAGGGTATTTTTAAGTGGCTCAGAATCTTTCTAAGTTATTGGAGTTGAATTTTTGATCCTTCTGTCTTAGCCTTCCAAGTCACTGGGATTACAGACCTGTGTGAGCATCCCTCGAAATGTCTAAATGTTTTCATCAATAGTACTTAGAAAATGAAGCAGCCATGTTAAATTCTTATTTTTCTTTAAGAAAGAGAGCCAGCGAGAGAAAGAAAAGAAAGAATCAATTTTATTTAGTTTTTTTATGTGACTTTCATTGCTCCAATACTTTGTTGTGCATGTGATGCTAGGTTTCAAACCCACATCCTTAGGCATGCCAGGCAAGCACCACAACCACTGAGAAATCACTCCACCCACCAAATTATTTGTATTTTTAAAGTAAGCTTTAAAATTAAGACAAACAGTCTATTATTTGGAAAGGAGGGAAGAAGACACAAAAGAAAAAATGTTAGGATAAATCACATAACACAACTTTTTATTTCAGCCTGAATATTAGGTATGAAATAAATAAAATGATCAATATTGAGGAGAAAAATCTTTAGGCTTGAGTGGCTGCTTTCTAGAAGAGATGAATCTAAAAAACAATGATTATAACTGGTTTAAAATGAAAAAGAAAACTAATATTCTATGCAGGTATGATACAACAGAGTTGTGTATATCTGTTAGCATCAATTTCAGCCATTGTCAAGATAGCAGATTTAGTAAACAAGAGTGATGCTTCACATCAATGATGGGTTGAACTCACCAGGAAAATGTAGCAGTTTTACTTGTGCACACATTGAAAACTTAGCTTCAAAATATATAAATGCACCATGAACTGAACAATGAGGAGTAAAAATATCAACCATAGAATGATATTTTTATACATCTCTCTCAAAAACTGATAAAGCAAAAATCAATTAAAAAACTTTTAAAAATCGGAATAACAGGATAAACGAATTTGATCTAATCACATATGTATTATGCCATTCCCAATAAATCTGCAAAATGCTTATTCAATGCATGACTGACATTTACAAATGGAGCGTTGCCCAGGTCATCAAGTAGGTCTCAACAAAGGATTGAAATCATGCAGTTTGGTTTTTGACCATTAAGGAAATAGCTATAAAATATGATAGCACTGATGACCTTAGTGGTAGAGCACTTACCTAGTATGCATGAATGCCTAGGTAAAGTCCTAACACCACCACAAAAGAAAAAAATAACTGAACAAACAAAAAATTTAAAAAAAAACAAAATTTTCACATAGCTTGTTTTGTTACTCTGTTTTCTATTATTATTACAAAATACTGGGGATTTGGTGAACAGCAAAAGTTTAATTGACTCTTGGTTCTGAAGACAAGGCAATCCAAGACCCAGGGACTGCATCAGACAAAGGCCTTTGTGCTGCATCAATAATATGTGCAAAAGTAAGCAAGTATGTATAGGACACAGAGACAGAGGGGGCTGTTCTTATAACCAAGCACACCCTGCAGTAACCACGCTAACCGGTTTAACAGGGCAGAGTGCTCACAACTTAATCATACCTTAGGTCTGACCTCATACTGCTGAACTGGAGGTCAAGTTTCCAACATATGAACTAATGAGGCACGTATTCAAAATATAATAGATGAAAATTAAGAAAAACTCTTATAGAAGATCCATTGGATCAACAAAGAAATTAAGGAATTAAAATATTTGGAACTGAATAATAATAATAATGCTATATGAAGTGTGGGCAGCAGCCAGCATCACTCTTAGATGTTAATTTATATTATTAAGTACATTTATTCGAAAGGAAGACATGCTGAAAATTAACTTTTTCAGAATTTAGAAAATTATCACAAATTGAATAGATAATAGAAAAATGAAATAAAGAAGATCAAAGCCAAATGAAACAAAAAAATAAACATAGACATTAACAATGCCAAAATCTAGATCTTTGAAAAGATTCATCACATTGATAAATATCTGTAGAGTTATACAAGAAAAAAAAAACAAAAGAAACCATTAACTAATGACAGGAATGGAAAAGAGGTCAATAGTAAATATCTATAGATACTAAAAAGATAAAGATTATAACAACTTTATTGCAATAAACATATTTACATCAGACAAACCTACAAAAGAATTCCTTGAGAAGAAATAGAAAATCAAAGCATGCCTATAATTACTAGAGACATTCAATCTTAAATTAAAACCTTCTCAGAAATAAATTTTCAGTTCCAAGAAATCCTAGTAAACAATTCAGCATTACAGGATGACAATCCATTGTAAATTCTTTTAGAAGCTGGAAAAGGAAGTACCTACTTCTCCATATATTTCAGGAGTCCAGTGCAACCTTTATGCCAAAAAATCTGAAAAGATCATTGAAAGAAAAAGAAAAAAAATGGGCAATATTATCCGTGGGCATGGGTGAAAATATCCTAAACATATTATGAACAAATCAAAGTGAGCAATCTAGAATAGATAATGAAACATGAGCAGGCATGTAAAGTTTGCTTAATAAATTTAAAAATCAGTGTGCAATGTGCTAACAGGAAAAAAAGAAGACTATGTAACCATCATAAGATGTGAAAATATTTTAATAAAACAGAATATTCTTTATTGATACAAAGTTTAGTAAACCTGGAAGAAAGAAGCCTTAAATTTTACAAATATTATTCACAAAATAAATGATACATAAGTAAATAAATCACATTGAGTACCTTATTTAATGTAAAATGTTTCCAGCTTTTCATCTGAGATTGGATACAAGATTAGTATTCTAAATAACATAATTTATGTTCAATATTACACTAAAAGTTGTAGCCAATATAATAAAGCAAGAAAAAATGGATCAATGTAATGATTGGAAGCAAAGAATAAAACAATTTATTTGCTGACAACAAATTATCTATGAAAAGAATCTGAAAAATCTACATAAATATGTTCAGGTGACTAAGAGCAATATAAAAATCAAATGTGTTTGCCTTAAAAGAGCAATTAGAAAATATGTATTAAAGAAACATACCATTTATGGAAAATAAACCAATTTAACTTTATCTCATGAAAGGTATATATAATTCTACAAATCAAACTACAAGATATTACTGATAGAAGATAGAGAGGACATAAAAGTTGAGCAGAGTTTTTTTATTTAATTTTCTTTTACTTGGAATAATTCACAGGTTAATGGTAAATATATCTGGTTATGCCACGGGCCAAGTGAAATCTGAAAAAGAAAATCATTTTGCAGACTTATTTTACAATCAAGGCGCTTGTTTTAGTCTGTTTTATGTTGCAATGACTGAAAGACCCAACAAGAACTACCTAGAGAAGAAAAAGGCTATTTTGGCTCATAGTTGCAGAGGTTCAGCCCGTGGTTACATGACTCCATAGCTCTGGGCCCACTGGGAGCAGAAAATCTTACAGAAGAGTGTGGCAAAGGGAAGCAACTCAAGAAATGACAACTAGGAAAAAGAGAGAGGGAAAGGTCTGCTCACCAGACACAAAATATAAACCCCAAAGGGACCCTCCCCCAGTGACCTGTCTCCTCTAGCCACACCGTCTTCCCATACTTACCAATTAACCCAATAGTGGATTAATCCATTGATTAGGTCATAGCTTTCCTAATCTGATCATTTCACTTCTGATCATTATTGCATTGGCTTAGACATGAGTTTTGGGAGGACAACTCATATCTAAACCATAACATCATTATAAAGTTAAAATAAGGCTGGAGCGGTGGCTCAGCGGTTGAGTCGCTTGGGGCACGTGCCTGGCACACATGAAGATATGAGTTGGAACCCCAGCACCACGTACGCTGTGAAGTGTCAAAGCAATAAAAGCCACATGAAAAACTAAATAAAACTGATTCTCTCTCTCTCCCTCTCTTTAAAAAAATAAAGTTACAATAATTAAGGTGTAATAGTAGTGTGAATGAGTAGTAAAACAAAATAAAAATTTCTTGAATAGACCATCAATGTATGGATTTATCACACTGCTGTATTGCAGAATGAAACAGTCCTTTTATTAAATATTAGTGCCTTTTAAAATATATATACACATACACATATATATATAGTCCCATATTATATCACACATAAATTAATTTAAAATGAATTAAACCTTAATTTATGAAAACTCAAAAATGAATGTTTCTAGAACATAAAGCCTGTCAATGGCCAACAATTTTAAAGGGATATATTTCACATAAATCATTGATAATTAAACTTTTTTAATATCAAGAACATTGGTATATGAAATCACAGGATTAATAAGTTTAAAAATTAAGCCAAGAATGGAAAAATATATTTTTGATATATTTTGAATATGAGGGTTTACATTCAAAATATAAGAATCACACATCAATCAAAGGAAGAGATGTAACATAGTAGAAAAACTTGGACAAGCATTTGCACAATTCATAAGATGCCCAAATGCCTGCTAAATATGGGTGTATCATACCCACCCTCATTAGTTATCAGAATTATACACATTAGAACCACACTGTGGGAACTGGAGCTTTGGCTCGGTAGTTATGGTGCTTGCCTGGCATGCATGAGGACACGGGTTCAAACCTCAGCACCATGTACACAACGAAGTGTTGGAGCAACAAAAGCCACATGAAAAACTAAATATAATTGATTCTCTCTTTCTTCCTCACGGTCCCTCTCTCTTTACAAAAAAAAACAAACAAACAAGCAATAACAACAAAAACACATTTTGGGGGCTGGAGCAGAGGCTCAGCAGTTACTGTGCTTGCCTGGCATCCAGGTTTGAATCCAAACACCACATACACATCTAAGTGTCAGAAAAATGAAAACCAGATGAAAAAATAAAACTGATTCTTTCTTTAATTCTCCCTCTCTCTAAAAACAAACATCATAATACTCTTTTACATGCAGGTGAATGTCTGAAAATAAAAATACTAAACGCTCTAACATTTTTATGGATGTGGAGCAACTAGAATGCTCATAAACAGCTAACAGATTGACACACCCTCTTTTGACAATCTAAGTTGGAAATACATATAGCCAGATATTTCCCTGTTATGTATTAGCTTGAACTACATAAAATTTACTGTATTTGAATCTAATACTTCAGAATTAACACACCCAATTGAAATGCATGCATGTTTTCATATCAAACATGTATAAACAAGTTCACGTGCAAAAAATGGAATATTCACTGCAAAGTCGTATTTGCCATGCTCTAAACTGGAAGCCACATAGGTGTTAATCAATGTATAATAGATAAAGGAATTGTGCTAAATTCACACAATGCAATGCAGTATAGTAGTGGAAATATATGAAATATAGCTATAAACCCTAAGAGAGAAATAAAAGAATGCATGTTATTATTTAATTAATTAAAACAGGCAAAGTCATAGTGTTGAGAGCAATGCTAGGTACAAAGACCACACACACAATATAAAAAAGGACACAGAAATGTCTGGAGAGTGAGTACTTCAAACAGACCTAGGAAAGGTGGTCTATGATTGAAAGAGAGCACAGGGGTCTTCCAAGGTGGAGGCAATGCTGTATGTCTTCATTAGGGGGGTGGTTAAGTGGGGCCTCACTTTGTGATAAATCACTGAGCTGCATGATTTTATTATGATCCCTGCAGGTAGACTTTCTTCAATAGTAAAAGTTTAAATAAGATCTTATTTAATTGTAAATATATGTATTGGATTGTAGAGAGAGTACTAGCTCCCCAAATCATTCATCGATAAAGAGAGAACCAAGGAGCTTGGTTAGTTACAAAGCCTCTCACATCACAGGCAGCTTTTCCAGTTGTTTTATTTTTGTGTGGTAGGCTAATTTCCTCAACCGCTCTTAATCGTTCAGCAAAAGTTGAATGTCTGTTAAATGAAAGAATGCAAAAAAATAAAAAATAAAAATAGAATGCCTGGTCCTGCACTCTGGGTTTCAGCTTGGACCTAATGTGGCCTTCTCTGCTCTTGTCAAGTTTATACTCTAGTGGGAGACATAAATATTAAGCCAACCTAAGGAAGAAAATATGTAATCATTAGATGATCATAAAAGCTAAAGAGAAAAATAAAGCTGAAACAAGATATTCTTTTTATAGGACTTTTGCAGTGGGGTTTCAATTTAACGTCTAATGACCTCTGTAAAATAGATGACAATTCACGGAAGTAGGCAGCTTCATGGATTTCCCAGCCAGAGAAAGAGCAGGTGTAGAAAGTAATGGAAAAACGTAGCATTCAGAAATTATCTAAATTAAAACATCTTTTGAATTCTTACAGAAATTAAATGATGCAACCAAGTGAATAAGAGAGAAAGAAATATCATACAAAATAAGTAATTTTGTGATTAGTAACTTGTAAGTGTTGGGTACTATCATAAACAAATCTTCAGAAGTTTCTTTCAATAGCAATAAAGTAGTGGTTACATGCAGTAGATCTTGCATCTGAACTTTCCAGATGTTAGAGAAAATAAGCAAACAAATAATATTTTCAAATCTTAATTGAAGACATACTTGGAGGTTGAGGTTCAATTCCTATGAGGTCATAGTACATGGGTATAAAAAGTTTTGTATCTCTAGGAAATTAGGAGAAAAGTGGAAATCATACATTTGAGAAGACTTACTTCAACCAAAAAGTGAGTTTACTGCTGCTTTTGAAGATTGATGACACAGATACTTGTGAAGAGCTTGAATGAAGTTGTTTCAGGAAATGTTAATGAATTAGAAATTATTAAATTAATACTATAGATCCAAACAAAAACCGTAAATGAATATTTATACTGGCATTATACAAAATTCCAGTATTATTATACTGGCATTATACAAAATAGCCAAATAGTTATAAACAACCAAAATGTCCAGGTGGTATACTCATAGCGTGGAACTTTACCTGGCCAGAAGAGGGAAGGAGTATCAATATATATGCTACAGCATGGATGAACTTGCAAACATCCTGCAAAATCGAAAAAGCTGGTCCAAAAGGCCACCTTTTATATCATGCCATTCATATGGAATTCACAGAAGTACCTTAGTGATATCAGCCTAGAGTTGGGGACATGATGGAGGAATATGAAATGATAACTAAAGGGTTCAGGTTTCCTTTTAAAACACACCATTGAATTTCCATTTCAAGTAAGTGAATGATATAGTATGTGCATCGTATTCACAAGTATTTAAAAATAGTGAATATTGAATAAGTCTGTATAGCTAAATTAATAAATTAAATACAAGTGCACATTTGATGATTTCAGCTACAAGTTTACAAGTGTAAATGTTCAAATTAGGTCCAAACATTTCTTCATGGGTTTTTCCTCTTTGGAAAAATGGAGGCCTACTCCAAAAAAGCCTGAAACGGTTTGTTTTTTTAGATGCAGAAAGGAAATAATGAACCATGGGAATATTGAGGAATTTCAATTCATTCTGCTTCTGATTCTCTCCGTTTTGCTCATGCTCCACATTACTGATCTCCATTCAATCTCCTTGTTGCTAGGTCTCTGCTTTTCCCTTGGCCAAGTGGGAATAGGGTGGGGATGAAAGGAGGGACAGATTCAGAGTTAACTGGTTCTAATTAGGTAATGACTGTGTTGCAACAGCCTTGTATAATTCAAAATAAGAACAAACTAGGGGCTAGAGCGGTGGCTTGCCGGTTACAGCGCTTGCCCAGCATGTGCAAGTACAGGGGTTCAAACCCCAGCACTCATGTACACAACTAAATGTTGGAGCAACGAAGACCATGTGAAAAACTCAGTAAAAATTGATTCTCTCTCTTACTGTCTTTCTCTCTTTAAAAAAAAAAACATAAAAAACAAAATAT
The DNA here is from genome assembly GCA_004027875.1 of Aplodontia rufa. NCBI lineage: Eukaryota > Metazoa > Chordata > Mammalia > Rodentia > Aplodontiidae > Aplodontia > Aplodontia rufa. Next base: position 87,624 of record PVKS010002035.1, on the reverse strand, counting down.
GAGACTTACACAGGGGTGGACATCAAAATAACATTTTAGATGTTTTGATTGCAAAATTCCAAATAAACTCATCCAAACTGTATGGTGCCCCTTACTCTCTTTTCTTTCTTTTCGCTTCATGGCACACTCTGCCATCATACATGTGCCCAAAGTAATCCACCATCTGACCATTGAGTAGCCCAACACAGATGGGAAAAGCACATTTTTAACACAGGGATGTATCTTACTTTGACTCTGGGTAGAAAAACTAGCCTGTATCATAATTATAAGAATATAAATATGCTGTGAATTTTGCATTCATGTAGAATGCAAATTCTTTCTTTTCTTTAGAGAGAGGGACAGTGAGAGAGAGAGAGAAGGAGAGAATCAATTTTACTTAGTTTTTCATGTGGCTTTCGTTGCTGTGACACTTTGTTGTGTACGTGGTCCTGGGGTTCGAACCTGGGTTCTCAAGCATGCCATGCAAGTGCCATAACTGCTGAGCCACTGCTCCAGCCCCTCTCTTTTCTTTTGGAAGTTAATTTGTTTCTGTTCTAAATGCCTGACTTGAATCTCCCTGTCTCTGTCAGTGTGAAAGATATCATAAGTAGTCATGAGGGAAACAACCAAAGAGTTTGACTAGGTGTGGGCAAAAGTGGCAGGAATTTGTTATGTTGGTAAACTTGGTTTTCGTGTAGATTTCTATACAAATGAAACAGGATAATAGGAAAACACCCTGGGCATACACATGGGCCCTGTCCATCTGTATTCTGTAATGATTGAGTCATTAGTGGTGCCATATTGAGTCTGTGTCTTTCTCACCACCTTAGGCATGACAGAAAAACTGACGACTACATCCATTGACAATTTGACAGTTTTTACCTGAATCAAAACCCCAGGGGGAAAAAAAAAACTTGCCATTTTAGGAAGTAACTACCATCACAGAATTAAATTAAAAATAATTTACAAATGCATCAGCAGTTATATTTTAGGCAACCACTCTACAATTAGCACTTTATTAGGTCTTGATAGAAAGGCTTTTATTTGCTTGTTTATTGTTTTATCTTTTTATACAATGTGTTCAGAGACCCTTCTTTTTACAATTAAATTAAAAAGAAATTTTGGTAATGGAAAAAATGCCACAATGGTAAGCTACATTTTAAAATGGAGAAATGTTAGAATATATCATGGTTTAAAGATAAGACCCCCCTAAAAAGAGGCCATTCAAAAAAAGTTAAAACATGTTTAAGGATTTCTATGTGCTTCACCCATATGTTTAATATCATGGAAATTTAGTCTTGATTTTATAATTCCGGGAGCTTCTCTGTATTCTTTCTCTAGTAGCTAACCTGTATTTACTTAGAATATCAATCAACTGCATTCTTGGAGTGCATAAAATACTGTCTAATTAAGCTTTATTTAATTTGTTTTAACTTGGAGTACACTGGAGATGGCACAATGCGAACTGCTCATTACAGTAACCTGTCCTCAAAGTCACACGTGGATATGAAGCCACATCTCCATGTTTGTTTTTGCACCATAACATCGCTCAGAGAAGCAGTTCCTAAGAAAGATGGTAACAAATAATAATGATACTTAGCATTTATCTAGCATTTTCCGTCTTCACACTGCTTTATAAACCTTAAAGGCACTTGCAAGACTGAGGTTGCAACACCAACGAATCAGCAGTCTCTGGATGTAAGGTTCATCCTCGGAAATGCCACCTCCTGGTGTCAGATCCTCAGGGAGAGATTAGCCCTCGTGATGGATTAAAACCAGATACAATTGATTGGCTGATCTCTGCCTGCACTCAGAAGGAACCTCCACAGCCTTCGGATGTTTATCCTGATTAACTCAAGCAGCAGCATCTTTATTTGTGGTCTCAGGTCAGCCTTCCATGGAGAGCCAAATGGAGAATCTAAGGTAATCATCTGGACAGTTCTGTCCCACATCCCCACTCATTGTGAGTCATCAATGTGGTTCCCTCAATGTCCTGTAGCTTGGGGCTGGAGCGGTGGCTCTGCAGTTACGGCGCTTGTCCAACAAGTGTGAGTACATGAGTTGGAACCCCAGAACCATGTACACAACAAGGTCTCGGAGCAGTGAAAGCCACATAAAAAACTAAATAAAAATTGTTTCTTTGTCTGTCTCTCACTGTCTCTCTCTCTTAAAAAAAAAAAAAAGTACCCTATACCTGGTTGTTTGAAATTCAGCAATAGTGATATCGGAGGCTGAAAAGTTCTTCGGTGTATATTTAGGACATTTAGCAACATTGTTGACTTCTTTCCATTAGGTGCCAATAGTACCCACCTACGCCATCCCCTACTGAGAGCTAAAACATCTCTGGCGTTGTCCGAGTTCCCCGTGGAGCAAAGCCTCCAACTGCTCAGGACCACTGCTCCATGTTTGCTGGTGGCTGGACATCTACATCCTACGTCATAACACTGCATATATTTCTCCTGCAGCCTCCATCGGTAACCAAGTTCAGGGGTGTCATTGCAGTTTGACTTTCCCAGACAAGAAAGTCCCCACGATGATTTGGCATGGGGACTTTTCATTTCAAGTCAATTTGGATGGCATGTAGCCTTTACTATCACCGCAGTACCCAAAATAAGGATTTTTTTCATACCAAGCACCTAATAGTTGAATAAACAAATCCTGAATCTCAGTTTAGCATTACAATTACGAAAAACTTATTTCACAGGGTTTGGACACAAGTTGACCAAGGCTAGTTTGAAAATTCAGCTTTGTACATTTAACTTCCCAGTTGCGCTTAGAAAACTGTGGTGACTGTACTTGTAAGGGGAACACTACCTCAAGGCCTGATCATAAAAGCTGCTATCAGGCAGAATATCTGCAGTTATTTTTGGTTCTGTATTCAGTAGGTTTTATAAGGACCTAATTCCCAGAAAAACTCCCTCGGCCTGTTTACAGGAACAGGATAAACTGGCTGTGTTTTCTTTGTGTTCCTAGTGTGAGCTGCTAATTATCCATCTACTGCTGGGATATTTCATGTAACTGGTGGACATTTCAGACACCATGTGCATCCTTAATCTCCCTAGGATTCTCTAGGAACAAAATTATTTGATATGAAAACCTTTGATATTACAAGTTGTGTTTAACATTTCAAGCCTCATTTACATCAGCTCTGTTCAGTGAATTGCTAAGCACACAGGACGATGTTATCATGGAGGAAAAGAAACCTATAGATGCACTCGGTAGCCTGGTGTTGTATCCCACAAAATGATAAAAGCACACTGCTGAGGAGTATCTCACTTATATTAGCACTGGGTACGGTTAGTGCGGCAAGTGAGTACCATTCTGGAATATTTTTCCAAACAAGTAAATAATTAAAAGGATGAGTGGATGGTGAAAATGAGGACAGATTTCCTGATGTATAGATTATGTTAAAAATATGTGTGGCACACTCTAGTACAAACTGATTACCTAAGCACGAACGTACTGAATCCTCTATTGATCTAAATACTACGGTGTAAAATCTTGCTCTTTTTTATATTCTGCAAATCACTTAAGGCTTTGACAATTTACACGTGTACTAGAACTAGGCAAGCTGCTGAACGGTTACTGTACATGAAGGAGCTGCTTGCTAATGGCTGTAGCCAAAACACCTGCTAACCTGCTCTTGTAAGCATTTATCTGGAATTTGCCTGCGGCAGAAATAAATGAATAAATAAACTTTTGCCACTCATATTACATGAGTTAATGTATTATAGCATTATGTAAAGTAGCAAAGCGTGTTCTTCTGGGGCTGTTTAAAAAAATCATTATTTTTGGCAGGCTAGAACTTATCTCCTAGCATGTCTGCTCCATTTTGCTTGCTTGGGTTTCTGCCGAGCCTTTGTAGGGCTAGTTGGCCTTTGCTCTTGGAAGAATCCCTTTGAGAAAATCTCCTTTCTAATCCTCAAAGAGTTTTAAAATGGCATTACAAACAAGATGGATATATTAAACACCTCAGCTGTCAATGAGTGGAATCAATAACTGTGGGTACATAGCTTACATTATGTCTACTTACACAGGACTTGCGATATTTGGAAAGGAGAGCTTTTCTTCTGACAAGTTGGCACCAGCTGTTTCAAGGAATAACACAGCTGTATAACCCTAACACAGTGCCGCATCTTCCATAACATGAAGGAAGAAAGGCTCTAACGTGATGGCCAGAGAGGGCACACCACTGCTAGACGCCTTACTGACAGCAGTATTTTCATTTGCATATTTAAAAAGCATTAAGAATAAACCACCAATTTCAGTATTAAAAAAACCAAGAATTTAGCATTGGTTATTGTACTTTAAAGCAAAAAAGAAATAGTGGCTCAGTCAGGAGAATACGTAAAACCAATCACTGGAGCAACAATATCATAAAATAAAACTCTTAAAATGAACATCACTATAAAAAAGACATGGTACTTCACAATACACCACTATAGACTTATCTTGATTTATAATTTAAGTCTTGTTTATTTAAAAAAATGTTTAGAGAAAATTTGCTCTGACTTTAAAATAGACCTTTCCTTTTCTGATTCAGAAATCTGTAACGATTATGTGTGTCTTAACCCAACACAAAAGCAAGCTGATGGAGGAAGATTCTACCTAAAATAAAGAAAGAAGCAAAGTAAACCCTCTTTGTTTTTAGCATCATCTGGCATTTTATTTCCTATGGGAGAAATACTCCTAATTTAACTCCCTCCTTCTGTTGTTTCCTAGCTGACATGGTAGTAGTATTGAAATGCTAGAAGTTCAAAATAGTGTTATACAATTTTGCAAAAATTCAGTATCATGTCATATTCCTTGCACAATTCTTGGCTAAATTATCTACATTTAGTGTATTATATTTTTTGACATTGTTCTAGTTTGGATCTTGGTTCCCAGCCCCGGGTACCATTAGAAGGTGGTGAAACCAACAGGAGAAAGTTAGGTCATTAGGGACAAGATCTCAAAGGGATATTGAGATCTCAGCCCCTCTTCTTCCTCTCTCTTTTTGTGTCCTGTCTGACTTGAAATGAGCAGATTTTTCTAACGTAGGCTCCCTGCTCTGCTATGGGCCCAAAATCAACAGGTTCGTCCAACCAAGGGCTGAACCAATAAACCTTTCCCTTTTTTCCATTCAGTACCTCACTTATTACAGTAATGGAAAGCTGGCTAATAGAGATCCATTTACAAAAATGAAATTAAGAAAGCAATTCTATTTCTAGCAGAATCAAAAATAGAACAGGAATAAATATATCTAATAAAGTGCAAGATGTGTACACTGGAAAGTGCAAAATAATATTACAAGAAACTAAAGAAACACTAAGTAAGTAGAAAGATTTCCTATGACCATCATGCTAAGATTTAATATTGTTAAAATGGCAATATCACTCAAGCTGATATGTAGATTCAGCACAAGTTCCTATCAAAACCTGAGCTGACTTATTTGCTTCTTTATTTATTTGTTTAGTTATTTGCAGAAATTGGGAACCCATCCAAATATTCTGATGGAAATGCCAGGGACCTGAAATAGCAAAAACAATGTTGTAAAATAAGCTGAAGAACTCATACTTCTGTATTCTCAAATATAAGTTGAAAGCTCCAGTACTCAAAATGGTGAAATCTAGCATGAGGATGGACATGAAGGTCAATGGAATAGAACTGAAATTCCAGAAATTCAAACTTGCATTTCTGGTCAGTTGATGTTCTGCATGAATGGAAGAACATTTTAGTAAAGAATGATCTGTTTAACAGATAGCAGTGGGATAACTGGGTATACCTTTCACTGTACGCAAATGTTAACTCAGCATGGACATAAGTGTAAGAGCGGAAACTATAAAATCATTAAGAAGAACACAGGGGTAAACCATTGTGATCTGTTGAATGAGGTGCTAATGGTATCTTAGATATAACTTAAATTAGACATTATCAAAGTTTTAAACAATGTACTTTAAATAATACCACTAAGGAAATGAAAAACTACCCACAAAATGGGAGAAATGTTTGCAAATCTTACATCCAATGATTTGTATATAGAATATATATTTTTAAAAACCCTCCAAAACCTTAATAACAAAGAAAAAGGAACAAGACCAGAAAAAAACATTTCCTCTAAGAACATGTACAAATGCCAAGAAGCACATTAAAAATATTCAACATCATTATTCATTAGAGAAATGTGAATCAAAGCCACAAGGAGATACCACTCCACACTCACTAGATGTACATAATAAAAAAGACAGACAATAAGAGATGTTGGTGATAATGTGGAAAAACGGGAAGTCTCAGAGGTTGTTGGTAGAAATCTAGAAGAGTGCAATTGCTTTAGAAATGTTTACCACTTCCTCAAAGCCTTAAGCACCAACCTGCATGACTCAATACATTACGAGGATTAATTATAGCGTACATCCACACAAAAACGTTCATGCAAATGCTGATAGCAGCATTGTTCATTACAACCTAGAAGTATACCCAAACCAATGCTAACATCCTTGAACTGATGAAGGGATAACTAAAAGGAGTACGTCCAGTCAATTGAATATTCTCATGCAGTAAGCGTAAATTTAAGTATTAACAAACAGTACAACATAGATAAACCTTGAAACGTAAGGCTACATTTAAAAATAAAAAGAAGAAGCTACTCACAAAAGACCAAATATTGTATGGTATTATTAGGATAGAGTATGAGTTATAATCAAGGATAATGTGGCATGGAGCCTCTTGGAGTACTTCAGCTATTCTATCAATAACAAGTCTTAGTGATTTTCAGTAGTTAAATTACATAATGTTTCCTAGTGCTACCAAAGGAGAAATCATTCCCATCTAAGCAGAAAAATTGTTTTCACTGAAGGGAAGAAGTATGATTTTGGTCAAAATACTGATAATTCATGGCTGCAGTGGTGGCTCAGTGGTTTCAGTGCTTGCCTCGCATGCCCAGGGACATGAGTTTAAACCCCAGCACCACCTACACAACGAAGTGTCTGAGCAATGGAAGCCAAATGAAAAACCTAAATAAAAATTGATTCTCTCTCTCTCACTATGCCTCTCTCTCTTAAAAAATACTCATAATTCTGCATATGGTATGCAAAACTACTTTTTAGTAAGGCAAAGACATTGCTGGGTTCTTTTATAAGTTAGGCAAAACTCTCTCTGTGTTGAACTGCTAGTCAGTCAAGCATTCCTTGAGGTCAAGGCTCTCTCACCCTTGAACAGGCTTCTGGGGAAATGGGTGCTGAACTGGCAAACAAATACAATGGTAAGTTGTTAAAGACGGTGTGAACGTTTATGAAAAAAATAAAAAACAATGGAATGGTGAGCGTCTGGGGGAGGATGGAGGGAGGGAAGAGATTTGAAAAAATCCAAAGAGAGCCCAGGTGGCTACAAAATTGCAAGACAGGTAAGGAGAAGGATGTGGTATGGAGCAGACAGGAAGAGATCTATATGGGATGGGAAGAAGATCGCATGAATGGGAAAGACTGTACCATATGAAGTCCAAGGAGTCTGGATTTCACTCAAAGTACAATAGGAAGTCATCGGAGGGTTTGAAGTGCGACAGGGCAGTGATCAGATAGATTTCTTAAAATCCTATTGACTTCAGGGGAAGAAAGTGGGGCAAGGGGGGGTGGGTGAGGAGGGGCCCAGGAGCTGTTCCTCAGGCCAAGGTCAATGATGCTGTTGCAGACTTGGGTGACAGCCTGAGGGTGAGTGAAGAGCGCTCAGATGCGAGTGACTTAAGCCATTCCTTTTTCTACTTGATTTTATTCTTGTGGGATGTAAGAATATTGAACACGTTGTTTACAGTTTAAAAGTGAATTTCTGACTGATTATCTGGCCTTGCCAAAATGAAAGGCACACAATGGCATCTGAGTATTTTTCTGGGCAGCTCTAGCCACCTCTGCCTCAATACTTAGGGTGTAATCAATAAACATAACAGAGACTATTTATTCCACCAGGATGGATTCCAACAAAAGGAATCTATTCACACTGGTAATAGTCAGACTTCACCTGTTCCACCACATTATGTATTATGTCTGGCAGTCTTCAGTCACATACCTTCTTTACAGTTCGATGGTGATTAAATCCTCTGTTGGCACAAGAATGATTATAAACCTGGGTTGTTTACACCCCTGGTGGCCGTGACAATGTCCCTCGAAGGAGGGATGAGACACTGCTCATGAAAGCAAAGATATTCATGCATCTTTGGGATTATGCAATTTCTGTGCTTGCAAAAGTTCACTTTGAGTTTTCAGGGCATCCTTCAGAAAAGAATGTGGTCGATGCAACATTTTCAATTTAGGTGAATATGTTTAGTGAGTTTTAGTGGGCACATGCTAATGAAAATGTTTTTAAAAGCGTTTCTGGAGACACGGTCATTATGATCTCTTCCATTATAAGAAGACCGTCCACCTTTTCTCAGGTTTGAATTCACTAGGCCAATAGCCTCAGAGGCACTGGGGAGCACTGAAAATAGTTAGCAGTCATTAACTGAATTTGCAATAGAGGGCTGGCTGCCCTGGTTGTATTTTAGAGCAATTAAATATGATTTATTCTCCATCATTTATTGACTTATTCATCCAGCAAATGATTATTGACTGCTTACTGCTATGTTATACAATGTGAGACATACAAAGAAGGCTAATTAATAATAATAAGGGCCAGCATTTGATGAGTTTACACCAGGAGCCAGCCCTCACTCGGTCCTTCATTTGCTACATCTCAATCATTAAACATACCTGATGCTGCAGATACCACTATGATTCCAATACACAGAGCTGAGAACTGAGGCACAAGGACTCCAAAATGACGTGTAACAGAGTAGAACACGGCACATCTTGAATAGGACTCAGGGACACTTGAACAAGTGCCAGGATATTCAGCCTGACCTCAAAACCTGTGCAAGCTAGTGGGAAAAATAAGAAATAGATGAAGACAAGAATACGTTATAGTAAACTCAAATACAAACACTGATAAAAAAACAGGATTTAAAAAAATCACTTTTAATCCTAAATCGGTGGTTTCTGAAGTTGTCTGTAGGTTGTAATAACTTTAGAGTTAAAGTAATACCAATTTTTTGATCCCAAATCCAGAACCTCTAATGTCATCAAGCTGGGACACACCGTGCCGCTGGATTTTTTCAACTTCTCTGTGCAGCTGTGTTGAAAACCATTGAGCTATGTATGAGGACTGAAGAAAACCTTGGGAAAGGCTCAGAATTAATTCTTTAAGAATAAGTAGCTATTTCAAAAGTCAGAAGCATGCAGAGATGAGAATGGAGGAGAATGGTCACATTGAGATTTGGAACAAGGTCCTTGCTACTCAAATTGGAGTCCTGGGACCAGAATGTCAACATCTCCAGGGTGGGTTAAAAAGGTGGCATCTCAGACTCTGTCCCAGACCCCTTCAATCAAAACCTTCATTCCTGCAGTGATAGCCTGCACATTATGGTTTGAGAAGCCGGAGCTCAGGAGGGAAATCATGGCCATACTTAACCACAGGGAGTATTTGGGTTTGGCAAATGTACCACTGATAGTGGAAGGGACAGTGTATCGTGGATGTGGCTCAGTGGTTAAGCATCCTTGGGCAGGCCAGCTCATTCCATGCCTTGACTGTTACAGCAAGCAGTTAGACTTCTGTGAATGATTGAGAGTCTAAAAATGTTCAGGTAAGAAGGATATGTGCAGCGATGGTTTAGGTGATAGTCTGATGCGCATCTGCAGAGCACATTAGGAAAGAGAGAGGCCAGACATCTGGCGTTTCTTACAGAGACCTCCATGTGCATCCTCAATTCATGGGCAAAGAGTGAAACTCACTGGGTAATTCAGTGGGCAAGTTCTTATCTCCAAAACACATTGTTTCGCTTTCAGGAATTCTTATCTCCCCCAGCAGCCTGACTTTGGAGGTACATTGTATATCTGAATAGAGATACAGGCTGTTTGGTACTCGGAGTGGCAGCCAGTGTACTCAGAGATACTTTGTTATTTCGTCCATAATACACTTTCCCCAGAATATTGGAAGACTAGGGGAACAAGAAGTGAATTCTAATTGTGCAAGAAAGATGCATAAGATTATCTGGCAACAGTATAACTATCATACCATAAAATTTCCATGTGATCATCGATGAGAGGATTGGGTTTGATATAATACTGTAGGGGAGAAGAGTTACTGTTAATTTTTGGAAAGTGATTTATATGTTACACCAACTAAACAATCTTAGTCCTGAATCTACATTGAATATGATATTTTACTTGATAAGCCTTTCAGATTGACAGCAATTACAGTACCTAAGAATCGTTGTTAGAAGAGACAGCATCAGTTTTATGCTTAGAAATGTGTTAATTTATGTAAATTTTTGTTGGTCAAGTGATGGACAAATGCATTCATCTAAAAGAATTTTTTAACCTGAGGGAAGCTTTTTATGATGCATTATCTGATGCATTGTTTTGCACAGAGTGGATTCATTTGTTAAGGAAGAAATGCAATGACACATTTCAGTTTATGAATAGAGTTTTTTAAATTAAATTTATAAAATTTAAAAGAAACAGCATCTATGCTAGCTATGTAAGTGAATTTTGCATTTCATGTATCTATATTTTTTTTGCTAATTTTCAACACAAGAATAATGTTGTCAGCATGACCATACACTGGTGCCTCTTCCTGCTGTTAGTTACCCTTTTAAAATTCACGTTTACAAGTAGACATGTCCTAGTTTACTCAGGTCTGGAAATGCACACTGCAATTTGCATGCACTGCCACCAGACAGTGCTATGTGCTTTGGCCGTAATCACATGTTCCCTGCCCTAATCATTATAGAACAGGTGGGGTGAACTGACAAACTAGAGTACCTAGTCCTTTCTCCAGAAAGAAAAAATAAGGATTGCTTTCTGTAGGCAGGCATTCATCACATAAATAAGAATAAGACATGGACCTCCAATAATTCAACATTCCAGCTACACAGAAGTAAAGTAACTGTTATGATGTCTAAAATTATGTAGTAGAATTGTTCAGCATAATTGAGAGGAGGTAAAGAAATGTACAAAAGAGAATTCTGAATTCTTCTTGGAGCAGTGTGAGATTTCAGAATACTGTTATTCTATTAAGCAGTGTTTTGAAAAAACACAAAAAACAATTCAAAAATGGACAAGACAGAGCTTTAAAAGAGGAAGAATCAAGACCTGCTGACTCAGGGCATGATGTGCTTCTAAGACGACAGTAACTCTGATGAAAACATAGGGGCCGTGGTTGGGAAATAGAGGAAGACAGCACTTGATTGTCAGCTTAGGAGCTGGCCAAGGTCAAGCTTGCCAATCCGCTGGGTTGAACCTCGTAGTAACAGCGACGAGGAGCCATCAAATACATTTAAGGAAAAAGTTGACATGGTAAAATCTATAATACAATAAGAACCAAAGAAATAAACAGGAGGATCTGATTTTTTGTCTTGAGAGGAAACAAGGCTTATATGGAGACTCTTAGTGAAGAAACAGCCTCAACTAGAAATTTCCAGTAGCCTCTAGCTTCTTGTGCTTTCCCCCACTGCTAAGCTGTTAAATCGATCTCTGTCTTGCTTTTCTACCACCTGCATTATCATGCAGTGAATAGTTCCTGGCTAGAACCAAGTCTTGTTTCCTCCTGTCTATCTGATCTCCGATGGAAATGTGAACAGAGATACATTACTGCCCTACCTCCCTTTCGCTCCCTCTCTCTCTCTCTCTCTGTCTTTCCCAATGAGCATGGCTGTGCCCTGGGCTGGTGGAGTGCTGCAATATGGTGTGGGTAAGCGTGGGATGATTGCATACCCTAACACAATTCCCTTACAGCTGCTCTGATTGCCTTTCTCCTGCACCTCTGCTGTATGTCATAGGTTAAAAGTGAGGACTTCAATAGTCTGATCCCTGGTCTCTTCTGATAATGGCTTTGCTTGTGTGCAAAGCTAATGCTGCCTGAGTCCCTGTGCCGAGGCTGAGGGCTGCTTCCGTTTTCCATGGAAACTGTTTTGGAGCTGAGTTGGCTTGGCACTTTGCTGGCCAGAAGACCAGAACCTCAGTATTTGGTCGCTGATAATACAAATCCTCCCACAATTACCTGGCAACCTTTGCTATTAAAATATCATTGAAATACTCTTGTTTGGGGGCTGTGGCATGGAGTCATGGCTGATTGGCCTTCTAATCTCAAAACCAAATCCTTAGTTCTCAAACATCACTGTACCATGGACGATGCTTTGTTCCTCCACGACACTGTGACATAATCACAGGCTGCTTCCTGGTGCTCCTGGGAGCCTAGTGGTGGAGATTCTCTTGCCAGAGATTTAAATTCTGGATGGTGTAGCACCCAGTACTCTCATTATCACTTGTTACTCACAGGTTTCTGGGCAAAGTACTAGTCTATCCTTAAAATGTCACTGTTCTGAGGATGCTTGTCCGTGGCCAGGAACTGTTTAAAGGCTTTTGTTCAATAGCCACTGTCTGAGCTACCCTAAAGTACACAGAGCCACTCAGGAGATGGAGGGTGTGAGGGGCACGGCCACCTGGGTCCCGAACCTCTCCAAATACAAGAGCAGCTTCTCTGCAGTTTTACTGCTCCTTAACAGAATTGCACCCTGAAAGGAAGATCACTCTTGATCGTGCTGTTGTCCCTCCGCCCCCTGTTCCACTCCTCCAGCCCACCTCATCTTGAGCAGCCTTTGAAAGCAGCATCTTTCTCCAGGGGAGGGTTGACTACTCACTCCCAACACCACAGCTCACACCTCGATCCTGCTCCAGGTGTCCTGCCTGAGCTCTCAGTCCCTGCACAGGATACCCCGGGTCATGTTAGTAGCCATTTCTTTGATGAGAAAGACGGAGACTTGAAGAGATGGCCAAGCTTGCTCAGGATCACCGACTTAACGGAGACTGTGGGATGTGCTGACATTCTCCCCTCGGTTCTGTGGCTTTTGCGACTTTCCATCTCATATCTGCAAAGAGCTTAGTTAATTACACCCACTTTAATGAGAACCCTGCAGCCAATAAGGCAGATAAATTATGCACTTCTCTCTCCAGTTTGTCCTTGGAGCAGATACCTGTTCTCAGCTCTCGAAGAGTCTTTTCGGGCTCCCTGTTGCAGAGACTCTATACCTTGTTTGTTTCACTAAGGTTTTAATGCCTGGCGGCAACAAAGGTAAACCAAATACTGGATTCTGAGGACGCTCTTTTTGTGCATGAACATTTTTGATACTCTGGAACCCATTGAGAATTAGTTGACTAATGTGACACATACGATTAACAGGCCAGATCATACGTGTCTCTCAGAGAGGGAGAAGTAAAAGAAGAAGAGGAGGAAAAGACACTTTTTGTTCGTTTTATTTTTTATTTTTCTGTAGTATTAGTGATTGAACCCACAGGATTTCTAACACTGAACTACACCTCTATCCCTTTTTTGTTTGTTTGTTTATTTATTTATTTATTTATTTTTGGAGACAGGGTTTCACTAAATTGCCAAGAGGCTGGCCTTTAACTTGTGGTCCTCCTGCCTCAGCCTCCTGAATGGAAAGTCACTACTTTTGTGGAGAATCTGTTATATTCTTGGCATTGCTGGCAGGTCAGAGTTAATCCCTTTCCTCACACATCATGAGAGCCACAGCTGACATGCCATCACAGCAGGAGAGAAACCTAGTTTGGTGTGACCAGGGAATCATTAAAATGAAGAACCAAAACCACAGGGGAAAACATCCACTTTACACTCAGATCTGAGGGAGCAGGGACAGTGGTGCAGAAAGGTGACTAAACAAAAGGAATATAACTCCACAGTAGTAGGCCAAGTGGGAAGACCCGGCAAGACCACCTGCCCAGACCTTCCCTGACCCTCTCTGCAGCACTTCTTCCTCCTGGGCCTGGGAAGGACACTCTGGAGTGAGGGTCCCATGTCCTTCTATCAGATGAGGGGAAATCAAAGAGTTTCTTTGTGGCCAGCTCTTCCACAGAAAGGCAGGTCAAGGTCAAAACCATTCGTTTGGCTTTAAGGCTTTCTTTAGGGGAAAGGTTCTAGTTTCTATGACCCAACTTGGGGAAGAGAACTTCTGATATTGGTGACTCACTTCATGGGAGAATAAGGAGGAAGAGGTAGCAGGGTAGGAGATGGGCAGAGAGACCTCGGTTGGGAGGCAGCTTCTAGGCCTTCCGATGTCCTCTAGTTCAAAGTACTGGCCACACCAAAAAGCCGTGCATTGGAATATAATTTTTTGAGCCCCAACTCCTTCCACTAAAAATTGTATTTTTCAAATAATTGTCACAATGAATCTAGGAGAAAAGTGTTTTCTTGCCCACATTTTCTGAATGGCACTTGGGGTTTCAATATGAAGTAAGGAGAACCGAGGACAGGGGCTGTGGTGGTTCAGAGCTGTTGTCTGAAGACTGTGCTCTTTGCAGTCCATCAGAAAGCTTTTTAAAAACATCATGTGCTATTACTTTAGCCAAAAGGCAATCAGAGGTGCATGATCCAGGAATTCATTTCCACCCTGACCCCATGGCATGACCCAGTATCTGATGATACTGACGATTTTAGGGGCCAGCTGTGGGAAGATGTCAGGTGATGCTGTGAGCTTTAGAGACCTCCACTTTGGAAAGGACGCTAACGCACCTTTGCCATATGAAGTAGTGTCACCACCAACAGGACTTTCAACCATGTCATCTGATACTGTAGAGGTGAGATACAGTCAGAATTTCTAACACCTAGTACCATTGAGGGTCTTGAGTCCATCTCCATCCCTCCTCTATAACTCTCCAACTTCCTTCCTCTTTCCCCTTTGATTCCCATTTCCCCCTTTCCTTCTTCCCACAGCCAAGTGGGAGGTGTGTCACTTACAACCTGCATCTGGCCTTAGGTGAAGGCCTTCACCTCTCTAATCTTCATTTTCTCCATTTGCAAAATGTTTATATTCATACCTGAAACAGTTTTTTCCAGGAGAAACACAATGCACACAAAGGACTAGCATAATGCCCAGAATATAGTAAGTACTTAGTAAAAGTTAGGCATCATTGTTCCTTATACAGATAGATACTCATCCAGGCTTCGTGCAAGGCTCGTGAGACACTTTTCTAGGAAGCAAATGGAATTTTCCAGGTAGAGAATCTGACTAGCTTTTGCATAGAACTCCTCTCCATTTGCTTTATGATTGTATTTCAAATATAGCTTTACATTTTCTGAAGATTGTTTTTTCTTCTCCCCTGCTCATTGGCAACCCATCTCTCTGCTTCTTTTCTCTGAGCACAGTCTTGCCTCTGTGAGGGCACAGGGCTTGGTCAGCAACCCGAGATACAAACAAACCTAGCGATGTGGAAAACTGAGGTATGCAGGAAAAATAAAAATTGTGGAGCCCTCATGAAATGTTTTTCATCTTGAAAGTGCTTTGAAAACATTAACTAATTAATTAATCAAAAAGAATTTCTACCAATCAGTGAAAATGCTCTTTCCAATGTATTAAGCCTCTTGAAAGGTATTATTTATTCAGCGGCATCTTCCCTTGGTCTTAAGGGAATCATCAGTTTTTTGTCTTTTATTTTTTGGAGAAATTTCAGATCTTGTCATCTGTACACACCCTATACAGTCTGTGCATCCCAGCAAGAATGGACTTGTGAACACACACACATACACACACTATTTCTTTGGGGCTTTGCCATTGATAGTTAATGAATTGGAATAATATTTAGGTCCTCTAATCTACTTTATCAATTCTGTTGTCCTGTCAATAAGTTCCAGACAAAATTTGCTGCAGTCACAAATATCAGTGTCACCAATTCAAGACAACTACTTTTCTGTCTCTCCCACTGCCCGGTGAATTCCTCTGACATTTCTTCCTTATTGGACTCTTCCTGGAGTATAGCTGTTCATGAAGCCTCCAAATGATCAGTCCTCTTCTCTAGCCTACAAAACACAACGTAATATTTTCATGACATGGCAGGAGAGTGGTAATAATAATCTTGTGTTCATTAATTCAACAAATATTGAGCACTTGCCATTCATTTATTTATATATTCCTATAGCACATGCTATATTCAGTTTAAGTCTTTGTGTGAATCACAGTGATGGATTTAAGGATGAGCTAGAGGGGTTACCACATTCAGGGAATCAGTTGTCTAGCAGAAAAGAGAAGACCAGAGCATAAATAAACTAGCATAAGGGAGACATGATGAGCATTTACAAGGAGGTACCTTCAGAAGAGGAGAGCGGATTTCTGGTTGGGGCAGTCAGGAAAGGC
Organism: Aplodontia rufa; assembly: GCA_004027875.1. Classification (NCBI taxonomy): domain Eukaryota; kingdom Metazoa; phylum Chordata; class Mammalia; order Rodentia; family Aplodontiidae; genus Aplodontia; species Aplodontia rufa. Next base: position 71,435 of record PVKS010002035.1, on the reverse strand, counting down.
TTTAAATGACTCCCGAGTGAAATATTGAAAGAAGAGTTGGTTTGTAGAAATGATGATGAGGAGGAGGTGTTGTTATAGATGGAGGCAAAGTGAGGGGAAAAATGGGCAAAGCAAAGTGTGCTTACAAGGAACCATTATCTTTTACTGGAGTGGAGGTGGAGGAAGAAGAGGATCTAAAATAGGAGACACGACTAGGCCCCATGTTTGGGAACTGCACAGCATCCCCAACTCTATATGATGTCCCAACAATCAGCAGCCATTAGTAACCAATCACTTCACTCAGAACAATGTCAATCACATTGATAATGCCCACCAAATCCCTCTTCAGACTCCTCTCCATACAGTTGCTACTTATCAAAGGCATTGAAGTGTGTTTGTTCGTGAGAAATCCATGGAACTTTTAGGCCGCAACATAGAAGGCCTTGGTGATAGAGGAATCCGGTCTTTCCTTTTCTAGCATCACATAGGGATTGAAGTGTGTGTTCAAAGTCAACATCATTAACATCATTAGATATTCTGCAATATTGTAATGCAGAGATGTCCAGAAGTTCTATTGAAATGTGGTGTGGACAACTTTTTTGCATGTTACATTAAACCTTTCGATATTTTCTGGAGAATTTCAATTTTTTCACCTTTTTTCTTTATTAGTCTCTCTTGCTATTATTGATTTTCTAATAATAGCAGTTTACTTCTTGTTTTCCAATTCCATTTGGGTTTGCAAATTCAGACTTGTTAGAATATTGCATAAAATTGAAGTACATAGGTTCTGAGCCAGGGTGTGAGAGATTTTCAGAATTTAAATTCAGATGCTCTTATATTTGTATGAACTTTTTAGACATCATCTTTCTTATACATGACTGATTTTTGGAAAGATATATAATCATTATGTAAAATATCATACACTATCTCTATCTTTAAATTACAGAACCAAGTCTTATCATACCTTCTCCTATGCAAGGTAACCTATGCAAAAAATGCCAATGTTGGCCTGTGAGTGAACTGCAGAAAAGTCCAGTTGTTGGAAATATGTTAAGAAAGATTGTCTCTGATCTCTCTTAGAAGCAGGGATTCACAGTGTCTAATAAGACTTCTAGAGAAAGTTTAAGATGTTGGAAGCAAACATGGAAAGCTACAATAATTTAAAAATACTCAGTTGGTTCCTACTCCTAAATTTCCCATTTTTATAAAAATGAAAATCTGCTAAGATAAATGCCCAGCAAAGGAGTCCATGAAATTGATTTAAAAAAATGTCTACTGGGAGAGAATGACCTGGGAAGTGGCTGATGATTACACTGAAATGTTATGTTAAAACTAAATGCAGAAAGGCTCATCAGAGGGAACTCAGAAACCTTTGCCCCACTGATACATTGATGGGTTTTGATGAGTCTTGCACAGATTCCTGTATATCCATTTTTTAATGTGCAAGATAAACCAAATAATGCCCCCATATATAGGCTGCCCAAACAGAGCTGAAGTTCTTGGTGAAGAGAGAAGTTACTCTCCATGAAATGCTGTGCACACCTAGTACAAATAAGCCTTGACATCTCCCCACCCCTCTCATATCTGTCTTCAGGGGCAAAGGGATGTTAGAGGTCACAGGCACCAGATGCAGACCTTACCACACACATGTCAGCATTGGAGAGACCAAGCCTGGCATCCCAGCTCGGTTGCTCACTATTGTGTGACTTGACCGTGAATGGCTTGCTATATAGAAGGCTCCCTATTCTCATCTATAAAGTGGAAATTATTCCTGTCTAACCTCAGAGAATTGCTATAAGGAATAACCATGATAATGTAAGGTATTTAGTACTAGAGTTAGGTGACTTCTCAAAAACGAACACTTCACTTTTTTTTTTTTTAAGAGAGAGGGACAGTGAGAGAAAGAGAGAATCAATTTCTACTTAGTTCTTCCTATGGATTTTGTTGCTCTAATACCTTGTTGCATACATGGTACTGGAGTTGGAACCTGAGTCCTTGCGCGTGCCAGGCAAGCGCCATAACCACCAAGCCATCGCTCCAGCCCACGCTTCACATTTTTATCAAAGTCTTCAAGGAAGATTTTCTTGCCCTTCATGGCTTTCCTAATGGGTTATTCTCATCACAAATAAGTCTGCTGCCCGATGACAAAAATCAACCTAACATACACTAGAAGGGTTATCAAGGTTCATGGGGACCTTTCTGTCTTTTGAAGCATTCTTTGAGGAATAAATGTATCCCCAGCAAGAAGGAAAAATGGGCGAATATTGAATCTTTTCTTAGCACTCCCACTTTTTTTAATAATATGTCAGTGTAGAGGCAAGTTAACAGCCAAACAATTGCAGGAGACAAATCCATAGATCAGTGCTGGTGTGTATTTGTAGCTGAATGGATATGTCCATAGCTGTGAGGTATGTAAACAGAGTGGATACAATTTGTGGATCGTCTGTGTGTGTACCTACTCAGAGGAAAGAACAGAGGGATGTGAGGGATGGAGAGATTTTTTTCCATATCTAAGAATCTTGTTCTTACAGACATGATCGGTGCAGGTAGGAACCTCTGCAAAGGGCTGCATGCCAATCCCTTTACAAAGTAATGCTCCAAAATGGAAAAGTATTTACAAAAGCTTCCTGTTGGTAATCAAAGCCTTCTCCTGTCACCGAGCATGTGCAGCAGTCTGCCAGAGGCAAAGCTGTGCAAAAATGCTGTTTTTACTTTCTTGTGGTTTGTTTCCACTGCTTTTGCTACAAATGACCAACAAGGCATCAAGGCACTGGGTTCCAGGTCTGGTCTGAGAAGGCCGAGAAACAGGGCCTGAACAAAGGTGGACCCTCAAGGAGTGGTCACAGGAGGGAAAGGTGGTATTAAGTGTCTCCCTGGTCACCTGCAGCACTTCCTCTATGGGTCAGGACTCCCCTGGTCCCCCCAGCTAGGAACTCCTCACTCACTCATCATGACCTCTTAACCATTCTGCAGTAGAGGAGTCCTACGTTTGAAACACAGCCTGATTTTGACACCAGCAGAGACCCAGGCAAAACAACTTTATGTTCCTGAATCTCAGGTTCCTTATAAGATTGAGAGAGAAAAAGCACTGTTGAGGGTTCTCCCTCTTAATCGACTCAGGTAGAGGTGCAGACACATCACCGCAGCATAGTTATGCTGCAAAAGCCACTCTGAGCCAGGGCCCCCAATCTCAATCTCATGGAAATCCTGACATTGGACACACCTAGGTTCAAGCCCCAGTTCTGCTACTTACTAGGTGTAAGACCTTGGGCAAGGGGTGTGTGTGTTTGTGGTGTGAAGAGAAGGGGGGGAACAGAGTGAGTTTAATGTCTTCCAGATTCTATGGGATAAAACTGTCCTGCTGGAGTTTATGTCTAGTGGGTTGGGGTTTGTTAGTGACCTTAGTTTTAGTCCTCTATAAAATGGGGATAAAAACACCTATCCAGATGAATTGCTCTTAAGGCTAAAATGAGCGAAGATCTGAGCAAGATTCCAGGTGGGCGCTCCAAAGTCCTATCGCATGTCTTCTTACTACATTGGATTGTTTATCTCTACTCCTCCAAAACGCCACACCCAGCAACCATCTACCTTCTTTCACTTGAGCCTGTTTCCTATAGTCTGAGGAGCTACTGAGTAACATGAACGAGGCAGCATGGTCTAGAGGTTATTCATAGGGACTTCAGCATCAGCCATACCTGAGGTGCCACATCCCCAGATGCACGGCTTCGCACAAGATACTTAACATGTGTTAGCCTCATGTTACTCATCTGTTAAATGGGAATAAAAATGGATCCTACCATGAGAATTATGATTCCTATTTGAAGAGCAGTGTGTGTGTATGCGTGTGTGTATATATTTGTGTGTGTGTGTAAAAGAGACAGCAGGAGTACATTAATTTGTCAATTACTGAGAGATAAATGGAATATAAAAATAAACACATTGACATACCCATAGGGCTGACAGTTTTGTGGGTTGTGTGTGTGCAGAAGACATAAAATAGGTAATTACAACACAAATGAAAGATTGAATCAGTAACCAATTTTAAAAAGAGATGTTACATCATGCCTTGGAAGTCTCCAATAAGGGAGATTTGACCGGGCCAGCGAAAGCACAGGTGGCTTTCCCAAAGAAGTGAGGCTGGCACAGGGAATGAAGAAATTAGGAGCCAGTAAGATGAATCTGGGAGGGAAATTCTCCCCTACCAACACTCTGTAAATGTTCCTCATTAGCATCATAAGCATATGATCGCCTTCTTACTAGAACATAAGCTCAAAGAATACAGGGATGGTATCTGTCATCTTCTGTCACCTCTAAGACAGTGCCTTGAAGGAAGCAAATATTGGGAGAAAATCAATGCATTTCTTGAATGAAATTAAAAGTTACTGCGATGCCCTCCTCTTGCCATAGCTGTGTTCAAGATGCAGTTAAAGAAAACACATATTTTAGCAAAAACAGCAGACTTTGGATTGAGACGAACCACACCCACATCAGGCCCTGTCCTCTCTGGAAAGTAGCACCAAGTCTCAATCTCAGTCTCTCCCTGTGTGCAGTGGGAGAAGGAACTCAGAATATGTAGTTACGAGATGAGTAGTATTACATAGGCGAATTTCAGGCACACAATTTTTCAAGGTCTGTAGATTTTGGAGGACCGGCCTCCTGCAGCTCCAGGGCCAGAGAATGCCATGCCTAAGCATTCAGCTATAAGTGCCCGTGGCTCATCGCTGCACTGCTTTCTATCTTCAAGGGCTAAGAGATTCCTCAGTTGAGATTAGTGAGGCATTGGTTGTAATCTCCTGGCAATTGCGTGGTGTTCTCAGGTCTCAGTTTCCTGTTTCCTTCTAGGGTTAATCATATAATGTTTGGACAGGGTAAAATCAAACAATTCATGAACATCACATACCACAGAACCTGCACATGGTAAGCAAACAATATGTTTAGCTGCTGGTATTACAACCACCACGACCACCAGGATTTTTTTTTTCCCCTGTCAATCACCTTGCAACTGAATCAGCCTTTCCTGGGCCAAGAATTGCTTTCTTTTGGAACTCCCTTTATGAAAGGAAGAAGAGCAACTCTTCAGGGAGATCTGGAAGCCTAGCTTCCCTGTTACCGCACCCAGGGGTGCAGTTCAGACTACCGCCGTGCAATCTAGGTGAGGCAGCTCTGCAGTTGTTGAAGGCTCTGGAATCTCTGCCCTTCCCCTGGCTCTACCCGCCTTTGCTTCGCTTTGCATTCCTCACCCTGGAAGAAGCAATCTGGGTCCGGCAGAGCTCTGGGCATGCTCGCGAGCTGGGGCAGGCTCGGGTCGTCCGCAGGACACATCGGCTGCTGGTGCTCCCCAGTTTGCAGAGCTTGGGTGCAACCGTGGTGTATCGGGTTTCGCAGAGCTTTACCCTCGGTGCGTGCTGTCAGGGAACCGAGCCTTCCCGGGACGACCCCAGAGCCCAGCTGAACTCTGGAGGTCCGGGGTTTGCGTGCTCAGTGTCTGGTCTTGGAAACGCCCGACTGGGGTTTTCTCTGCAGACAAAGGGGTGCACGTGCCCCTAGAGCCCCTCTTTTACAGTCGTGAGCCCCTCCCTGGCTCCGTACCCCACAGCCCCAGCAGCTGCAGCCCCCAGCGCCACCACCCAGCCCAGGCGGCCAGGGCCTGTGCGCGCTCTTGGGGCTGGGGATTGGCTCGCACTCCCCATTCAGGGACAGCGCTAGCGGGCGGGCGGCGCGCGGCGCTCGCTGATTGTCAACGTGTTTGTGTGTGTGTGTGTTTATATGTGTGTGTGCGCGCGCGCTTGTGTGTGCATATGTGTGTGCGCGTGTGTGTGTGCGGCGCGCGGGCGGGCGCGGGTGTGCGCGCGAGGGCTCGCGTGCAGGAGCCACTGGGTGTGCGTGCGTGTGTTATGGGTTTGATTCCAGAGCAGGTTGCACATTGGTCCTGGGTGGCTCGCAGGCTCAGGTCGTGCTTGGGCGTCCTCCTCCTAATCGTTTCCGAAGTAGCAGCACCAGCAGCAGCAGCAGCAGCAGCAGCAACAGCAGCAGCAGCAGCAGCGAGCAGCAGCCGCCACCGAAACAACCTCGGCAGTGGCGGCGGCAGCTCAGCGGCACAGCCAGCAGAACTGTGCAGAAGCGAGAGCACCATTTGGGGAGTCCGGGGGGCGGGTAAGAGGGAGGGGGGGAGCCTGTCTTGGTCTTGGGATTATTTTTTCCCCTTCTTTCCCTCTCTCTCTCTTGAGGGTGTGTGTTGCCCCCTCGAAGTGAAGGAATTTTGCTCCAAAGCGAGCTGGGACCGAAGACTCTAGGCTAAGTTCTCTCTCTATGTAGATGGTGTCAGGGAGCGAAGCTACTGACCGAGCTGCTGGTAAATGTTTTTCACTTCTTACTCTTTAATGCTTAAGGCTTTTCCCCCCTTTTCTTTCTTGTTTCCTTTCTGTTGCTCCTCATTCTGCAATCGCTCCTGAATCAGCTGCAGTTCTCTCTCCCTCTCCTTGCGTTTGTGTAATTTGCAACTTGTTTCATGGTTTTCTATGTATTTTTTTTTCCTTTCTTCATCCTCAGATGAATGCTGGAACATTAAAATTCGGCACTTCGGGAGGTCATCATTAGTTGCATGAGTTTCGGGGGGGAGGGGAAAGATCGGTAGAGTAGATTGTTATGTCCCTGCAGAAGGACTGCCGGTTTCTCTCTAATGTTCATCACAATTATAGGTTTTTTTCTTTTAGGATGCATTTTAACATTGCATTAATGTTTAAGGTTATCGTTTTCCAGGATTACAATGCATTTTGACTCAGTTTTGACAGCATGACAGATGCCAGTGATTCCAGAACTACTGGATGGTACACGCTGGCTAAAATATACAAAATTGCAGGAAGAATCATTTGCATTCCAAAAGAGGATTTCTTTAAAATGCTGTTTTGCATCACGTTGCTGCAGATTTGCAGAAAGCAATAATAGACACCACTATTCATGTTGCTTGCAAAGATAATAAACATATAAGTGGTTTAGTGCATCATCTACCGCCCTGTTCTCCAGTGATTGAGCCATTGCTAAATTTATTTAATAATAAATTTAGGGCTATGAAAATTAAGGGAGATTGCTGGTATTATTTTATTCAAATTTGTGAGACATGGGATGATTTCTAACCTCAAACCAGCCCTCTCCTAGATCTTACTTGAAGTGGCATTTTATCACTTGGGTAGCAGGGGGGGGGGCTAGTTGCTGCCATATACAAGGAATAAAATTATTTAAAATAGCCACCATAATGCATGCAAATTGAACTCTTTTCCTAAAAACAGAACTTACTCTATAACTCTTACTGCCAGGATCTGTTTTAAATATTATTTAAAAATTAATATAAAATCCATCTTTAATGCATTTCTGTCATTTAAGTTCTTTGGAGGTTTATGGGGAGTTACCATGTCTCCTGTTTTGCTTTTTATCCTCTCTAAGTTTTCAATTCCGGTTCAGTAGAATAACTGATGGACCAGTGAGGAAAGGTAAATCAGCAACTTAGAAAGAGATAATTTTAGAGTTTTAAAATCTCTGCTAAGCCATAGAAAAATAAATTAATATATGGCAGCTTAAATGTAGGGAGGGAGACCCTGTAGGCTGCTGTCTCAGTTCATGTATTGTGAGATTGAGGAGCATAGAGTCCAACTCAGGTGAGAATATCCAGTTTAGTAATACTCTGAGGCACATATGTTTTACAGAGGAAAAATGTAGTCATTAAAAGAAGCTTCTTTCTGCTATGTGGTAGCCACATCCTAGAGTAACAGTTTTCATAGTTGTACAGAGCATAGTTTTCAATAATACTGTTAAACTTTGTTTTGATGTAAACTTAACTGACTTTGGAAGAACTGGGAGAGAAAGTGCAGCCTTTTCAGGACTGAAGAATAAAACAGACTAAATTAATTCAACTCATCAGACCTTCTTATATATCAGAGAAAACATACCTTAAAACACCATGCAAATTCACCTGTTCTGAGTGCCCCATGATGACAAAAGCCTTTCTTAAAAATGTGGATGGGATTCCTGAGATCTAAAGCTTATTTCTGCTTTTGTAGTCTACGGATAATAATGAGGTATTTTCTTTAGAATGAAAGCTCAGCTTATTCTTGATTCCCTTAAGATGACAATATTGTTACTTTAAAATATTTTCATGGACCCTGGAATTGACCACTTTGATCAAGTTGGGGGGAAAAAAATCCCAGCTTCCATTCATTATGGTCATTACAGCTGTTTTTAACTGAAAATTTTTATTTGTGTGGGTAGTTAAAGAAAATTGAATTCATATGGTACGCTGTAATCCTAAGAAGCCAAGCAGGAAGGCATCATGATTCTCTCCTTCTAGGACCGAAGCCCGGAAAGCAATATACCCCATAGTGAGAAGCTGCATTACTCCTTGGGCATGTTCAAGTACATGGGCAGAAGAGATAACTGACCAGGCTAAGGATTTCTTTTGCTGGGCCTGTGGGCAAGATTTCTAATTGTTATATAATATTCAGAGAATTAATTTACTTGTGAAACATCAAGATTAGCTTTAGTTTCAATATCTTAACTAGAGGTGAAGCCCAGGAGAGCGTGTTTTTTCCTGCAAAGGTTGGTTGATTTTGTACTCACCCCTCTTTCTGCTTCTGTTTCCTGGCAACTTCCGAGAACGCTCTGATAATTTGTGTTAAAATATTAAATATATCTATGTTTTAGATGTAATGCTAGGTTAGATTACTATTCAACTAAGAGGATTTGTGTTACTCTGTGTGATATTGTGTTTATGGCTTGTTGGCGGGTTGATGATGATTATTTTTAAGTTTAGTATTATATCTTAACTAAGCTCATTTTAACATGTTGTGCCTAGTGTTGATTTTAGGCTAATGTATCAAAATAATATTATCATCTTGATAGGCTTATTGATAAATTAGGTAGTTAACTTTCCAAGTGGACTTCCTGTTGCTCTAGAGCATTTGCAAAGCATGCCATCAGGCCTGCTGGAAAGAAGGGAACTTCTGGGGCAGAAGGCTATGAAGAAGGACAGGTGTCTGAATCTGGGGATTCATAGAACTTGACAATCACTTTGCCTGTATTGTTAGAGTTCCCATCTTCATTTTAATAGAAATGGAGATTTCTCTGCATGTGTGAGATGTTGATTATGCTAGATCTGCCGAATCTAAAATTAATTGCTACTTTTTTTTTTCATTGTGTTGTTGAAAAGAACTTTGAACTACTTGTGTGCTTTTAAGGAGAACCTGCATGGGCTAGCTTTCTCATTGTTTTCTCTTCTATGTGAGCTGATTTTGAGAAGTGATTTCTGGTGAAATATGGTCAAGGTCATTTCCAAGGGCCTTATTACCCTCCCTACCTGATAGCTAAAACTTCAACTGAAAGTGAGATTTGGAGAGGCAAAACTTAGTATCAAGCAACTCACCTTAAACATGGCTATGTGAAAAGAGTGTTTTTGTCTCTCCCTACTTTGTGAGAAGCAACAGTTTTATTCTTTGAACTGCTGGTTCCTAGTAGCCCTGATATGTTCACAAGGAAAAATCCTTCATCCTGCACTCTTCAGTACATTGAACAGATTCAAAACACTCAGAGAGTATTGCAAAACCTATTTTAGAGGGACAGGAGGGCTGTTTTGATATGTTCTCAGTGAAAGGGGACTTAATTAAATGCATTTTATAATTAGATAATACCCCTCCTAAAATTTTATAAAGTCAACAGTACTGTTATATGGTTCTTTTTTGTTAAGAGAAAATAACAGCTTCATCAAAGTGTTCTTTGTATTTTTGCCTTCTGTTTTGCTTTATGAGAAGGACATACACATTGTTCAGTGCTAGGTATACTTTATTATACTTTATTATCTTGCATTGTTTGCTGTCTAACAAAAACAACATACTACTTAGAAGAATTATTTTAGTTGGGCTAAGTGTGTGTTAAAGGAGGGTGCTAGATCTGCTCCTGCTCATATTTCCAAAAGATTTCATAAAGTTAAAGTGGTATACAAGGTCTTTCCTAAAATCCATGTTGCTCGCTACCCAATCTACTTAATATTTTGAATAGTTCAATGTGAATCTGAACTTGAAATATGGCATGCTTTTTATCAGTTCTTAATGGCAAAAGGTGAAGCACCTTCAGAACAGTTTGCAAATCAAGTTCCCTGGTATTTGCTGAAAGGCTTTCATTGGTCCACCACTGTGTAGAATTATGAAATTTGTAGGCAAAAAGAATTATCAGGGAAAAAGTACAGTTATGTGCCTTTCAGCTGTGCTGTGAGTGAAAAGAGAGCAGGTGTTTTAACTCTGTGAGTTGAGTAAAAAGAAACTGAAGCAAAAGTAATGCAGCTAATATGTTTTTCCCCAGTAAAGTTTTTATTTTCCTTTTCAACAATATGAATTAATCTTTGATTCTGATCAAAGAATTATCAGGATCCTTCATTTTATCAGCACTGTGTGGCTCCTTTCAGGGTGCTCATAATGGGTGCTAAAGAACCCTCACTGTCTTGAGGAAATTTAAGTGCATGACTGGGAAGACAGGTGGCTTCTTTGAAGCTGAGATGTCAGGACTCAGCTGCGGTTCATGGAGAGGAGGATTGCCCTTCTGCTCACCTGCTTAGGTGACCTGTAGACTGTCCAGTTCAGGTTTCTTGTCTCTCAATCATTTCTGCCACAGGATTTTGGAACATAAATATAAAGTTAGGTTTTTCAGCTCTCATAGTTTTCTCATTGTATTAATATATGATTTCTGAAATATAATGCAGATCTACAGAAGTTCAGAAATCAGCTTTCCAAAAGGCAGTCAATTTCATTGCTCTGATGACTAAATTATTTACCTCTGCGTAAGCTTAAACTTGTTTTAGAAGTATTAGAAATTTTGTATTATCCATTTCTGAAAATTTGACCCTTATAAAGTACTGATTTTTAACTTATGTACAGGGGAATATGCACCCTGTAAAATGAGAGCCTGTTTGTGAATATAATTCAACAGAATAAATCATTTTTTATTTATGTAGGTCCCTCAATCTTTACCTCCTAAGAGATAAAGACTAAGACTGGAGAATATAATTCATATGATAAAAATGAAATCAATACTAATATGATATACTGATTCTAAATTTTAAGGAAGAATAATCCTATAGAAAATTCTTTGGAACAAGCTTATCTTTAAGTATAATTTTTGTTATTGCTTAGGGCTTACGTGATACTCCAAATTTGGATGTCTCTCTTACTAAAGTTAGGAGAATAAGGGCATATGTAGAGAAAAGAGCTGTGCCATTGAATAGAGATTATTCTGATATGGGTTGAAAAACATCCTATAATGTAAAATAAGCTTTTCAGAAAATCGTGCACATGGCTTGCTGTGTTTTTGACACGGTTTTAAGACTCCACTTCAGAATTTCATTGTAAATAGTCAAGTTAGGTTCCTAGATTATTTCAAAGAATGAAAGTGAACCCTTAATTAGAGAGAAATACCTGTGTATATGGCTATCCAAACAGTAAATATCCATTGAGCTAAAATCATGTTCATTAATAGAGAGCTCATTGCAACATGCTTTCTGATTTTAATATCTTTTCTAAGATCATTTAAATATAAATGTGTACGGTTATATGCCACACAGTTCAGTAGAAATTAATTAGAAGAAATGTAGGCAAATTAATCCTATAGGCAAGTTTATTTCAATCTTTATTTACTTATTTCACTCCTTTGATAAGCAGTATTTGAATATCCAAGACAAGACAAGCCAGATGTTGTGCTATGCCAAGAGCACTGTGGTAAGAGTAATTTGATGCCAAAATGCTATCTAAGAAAGTAAATGGAGAAATGAATGGGTGCTTTAAAATATATATATATATATACATATATATGTATGTGTGTGTGTATATATATATATATATGTATATGTATATGAGGAAGCTTTGCTCTTTGTGTCGAGAGAATGTTAGGGCAGGTGATTTCACGTAGCTTCAGTTTAGGATTTGTTCAGGCAATGACTGTAGGCAAATATCTCTTGGTTCTCTGTCTTCTAGTATACCCAACCTGTTTCTTTTCACGTAGCCTACTGTGACACAACACCTGGAATTGGAAGCTAATGTCATAGTTTGGCATTGCTGGCCTGGATTGAATGTTGGTACCAGGGAAGGGCTGAGTAGGAACAGGGTGCGGAGGAGAGGAAATGTATTCTGCAGTTGGCTAATGTTTCCTTTCAGTGATGATCATGCCACCAGTTTTATTTTTAACCTCTCTGAAACTTCTTGAGAAGGCACAGACTACTTCTCTATATTTTACCCTAAAAATAATAACATAATTATTACAGAAACATTTCACAGTAGCTAAGGCTCTATAATTTGTGTGACCCAGCATCTAATTTTTCTCCTCTCTAATCCTGTTTATATATCCCCATATACAATCAGACTCAGTCAGATGAAACCAATTACTAAGGGGGAAAAATCAAATTTATTTATTATATTTATTGGATGTGTCTGTTGCTTAATTATCCATTGGCAAATTTACATGTGGCCACAGAGAGGGCCGGGGATGAGTGTGGAAAAATGATCAATCATCACTTCTCACAATCTTTGGGAGGTTGCCAAGTAAACAGGAAAAATAAAAGAAAATCAACAACAAACTTCTTTCTTATTACTTTCCAGGTGAGGATCTAAAAACTGTACTACATCACTCAAACATATGAGATGCACTTGGCATGAATAGAAAAATCTAGAAAAGACAGGGAATTATCAGACTTTCCTAAGCAACTGATGTATTGTGAGAACTGTCAGTTGCTCTGTACTCTTTGCAACACATAATGATGCAGATGCAAAGGTTCATGATGGAAAAATGAACCCAATTATTCAACAAAGCCATTGAGCAAGTCCACTCTGGGCTGTGCGTTGGGAGAAAGGTGAAAGGAGAGATGGGTGAGATGGCGAAGGGCGGGAGTGAAAGATAAGGTGGTGTGCAAGCAGGTGTTTGCACAGTTTTATTGATCCTTGCAGATAACTGAAATGAGCAAATGCAGTGTCAGCAGTGCTAAAGCAATGAATTAAAATAGATTTTGTATTTGGCCTTCGATGGTAAAAAAGACACGCACAGACTTTCATCATGGGTCTTGTGTGTTTTTTATGTAAAGCAATTCCTTGCCACAACCAAAATAGGTACTCTCCTCTTGTGTTAACCCCTCTCGCTTCAATGGAGCCAATCCTGAGAGCAGCTTCTCTATATTTATTTCCCACTTGCTCTCATGGTACACTTTGGAAAATGTATCAGGTTGAAAATTGTCCTTCAACATAGATACTGGCAGTAGCCACCCCTTGAAGGAGACGCTGCAAGGCCAAATTGCTAACAGGACAATCATCTTATTTATATCATTTTTCAGTTGCAGAGTCCACTGAATTTTTATAATTTTGTATCATTCAGACCCCCAGGATAGAAAGTGTACATGAACTTCAGAGACAAACCACTTTTGAGCCTGAAAAATGAAGACATCGTCTTCTAGAAATTACAGAATACAATGTGTTTTCAATTATAGCACACCATTTATATGTCATTTAGAAAAACACTGGGTAAATTCTGATTTATTGCTAATGACCATTTATTTGGAGAAGTTACTATTGGAGAAACTATTTAAGAGTTGTAGATTATGCATTCACTAGCTTTAGAGAGAAATTTAAATGACAATATGAATCCTGTCATTGAAAGAAAGTGGTTCTCCATTTGTAGGCTTAGCAAGAAAATATTAAAGATGAGCAAATTTTTATATTTATTGTAATCTGTATTTTCAAAGTTTTCTGTAATAATTTTTATTATAGAATGGATGTTGCTCACAGCTGGATTCCTTCCAGAAGCCAAACAGTAAATAGATAGAGAGCCTGAACTCTCTTTCCTACAACAGTGATTTTTCACTAAGCTATTCCCTAAGGCAACTTGAGGAATATAAGGGGCACCAATGGTTTTTATATGATTTGTGTATGTTCCCATAGATTGTGAAGTCTATTCCTGGGCAATTTTCAAGTTAAAATTGTGTTACGGCTACCCTGAAGGTTGTCATTTCTTGGTTTTTCTCTTGTCAGTCAATTCATAAGTGTTTATTAAGCCCCCGTGGGGTGTATACAGAATCACACACGGTTTGAGGGTATGAGTATGTGCGTGTATGAACAGTCTCTGGTCTAGAAGCATTTAGTCTAGAAGCAGAAGCGCTATCGTGTGTGTGTTTTGTGCATGTATAAAATAATATCTTAATTATAGAAGCTGGAAAGTATTGTTTTCTGTCTTGTTTTGGGGTGTGTGTATGTGTGTTTAATAGCATTACCCTAGAATTTCAAATGTATTTTCTCTGAGAAAAGCATAGCTTTAGGCAAGGTCAGGAATTTAACTTCTTTTTTTTTATTTTTTAAAATTTAGATATCTAATAACAGACATGTTTAAGTAAAGGGTAAAGCCAGAGGCCAGTATTAAATTGTGTATCCCTGCCAAGTGGAGTCAGGTCATAGCTAACATCTGGGTTTCAGAATGAGAACAAATTCTGATGCCGCACAGTTTTAGGATGTGCCTGTTGCCTGGGTAAATTTAATCAGTGAATGGATAAATGACTCCTTGCCCCAAAGCTGTCAATTTACATTTTTCAAAAGCAATGAATCAATTTATGATTGTCTTTTTTTTAAAGAGTTTTTTTGAAAAATGATTGGAATTGGAAAAAGGAAAAATAATCTTAAGCGTTCCCAAAGTACCATGGTTGAAAATATTCTCTAAAAGAATTCTTTTTTGTTTTTTTACCTTAACTTGAAAGCACATGCTGAAGGTATAGGCTCATAGATTTGCTTTTCAAACCTTTTGTATTGAACTCAACTTTTATCTGTCGTTTGTGGGAAGGGTAATATTCTTGAAAAGTTGGAAGTGAATAGCTCTGCTGCTGGATAGCCAAGGGAGAAGGCTGGGAGGTGCAGACCCTCCCCACAGCCCTTGCTCCTGTGCTCTGGCAGTCAGGTGATTTTTTATATTACTGGTCCAGCTCTTGATCAATGCTCATTCTGCCTGTGACTTTCAAGATGGGCATACCTCATTTCCAGAAAGTTCTAGCCAAACCATCAACATTTCTTTTCCATCGTCTGATCCTTCTGGATCTGAATTGGAGAAGCAATGGCTGAGAAAAGTAGGGAGAACCTTGGCCAATGTGCTCCTCACTTAAATGTTGATTCTTGGCCCTTTTTTCTGTTGGGTATGTGAATTTCTAAGGCTTCGTGAGATGGCTCATCGCTGTCTGCAGAGTCCTCCTGGATGTGAAGTGTTTATGATAAGAGAATATTCTTTGCAACTTAGAGTTTTGCAGGGTGTCTTTAATTTTTCAGCAGTTTGTAGATTTAACCAACACAGAATAAAAGCACATTTGAATTGTTTTTGATTTAAGGATCAGGTCATGTTTTCCCAAGGTAGAGAGCCTAATCCCAGAGGAGAAGGAGTATGGTGGAAGGGGATAGGGTCTCTGAGCATCACCAGGCATGATGTGGAACCATCTTCTGATTCAGTCACTACTTGCGGGTGCCAACAGGAGTCCCCTGCCCACACCATCCCTCACACTAGCCTCTGCCAATGCCATCAACATCACCCTGGAAATGTGTGTATCACGCCTAGAAGAAACTTCCCTTGTCCTCACCTCTGTGGGCTTCTGGCTGTCCAAAGTTCTGGACTACCAAGTCCTTCATCCAATCTTCATGTAGTATCCACAGTCTTTTTAAGATGAAAACTGATATTCTACAAGATATAAATAATGGGATTCCTCCAAAAAAAAAAAAAACTTAAAAACAATAAAAAAGAGGGGGGCAGGGAAAGGCAGTCAGGAAAAGAAACAAATGCACGGTCCACAGCATTATTCATCCTTATTCCTTACATAGAGCATGATCTGTATGGTGTAAGAGAGTGGGTGCCAAGTGCCTCCGGATATGCATTTGAAAGGTTGGTAGCAAGGAGAGACCTCTCACTTAAAATAAATTGGAGGACATTCCCGATTATAAAGGTATGAAGCCCAAAGCTTTTGATTTAGCACATGTCAATCTTAAGTGTGTTTATCCTGTAGAACTCTTTTCATCTCCAGCCAAAATCATATTAAAATATTATCTACTTGAACTCTTCTCATTCTGAACTTAAACATCATTTACCCAGTCTGGACTGAACTTCACTTTGTATAGAGTTCACAAATGGTCTGAAAGAAGGTAGAAGGGATCTGCTTAAATACATAGAAAGACCCTCTGATGGTCTAGGAACTGCTCACAAACAAATCAATGATAGTAGGTTGGATAATAGAGCACATGGAGTTTATAAATCTCCTTACAAATCGGCAGTGTGAGTTACTGTGGTACTTGAATAAAAGTATGTTTCCTTTTCCCGTAGTTTAGACTCTCTGATGTTCAAACCCATCTTCCTCTTGCTAAATTATTAGTAAACCGAGTGAGGTGTGGGCCCACACAAGTAATCCATATTTCTAGGAAGCCTTCTGCAATTGAAAACTCAGCTTTAATTCTTCAGTTCTAAATTAATATATTTATCCTTCCATCACTGTCTCCCAAGGATTTTCAGAATTAATTAGAAACAAAATCATTTTCAGTCCTTGGATGTTACATTCTGTACTGGAAAAATATGAGATACTGAAGTGTTATTAATAATGACAAAGATTCATCCAATAAAATAATCCGACTGGCTGAATTCTCACATGGTTGGTATTTTCTAATATAAATTACTGTAGGATTAGATAGTTAAATATTGAATATTGTCTCATTTAATGCAGTTCCATGAAATATTAATGATAATGATGGTGTTCCAATTTGGGGAATATAGAGATGGCTTTTCACTGACTAATAGCTTTGGCCAGTAACATAATACATTTTACAAAATGATAATGAAGATATTTAAATGAAGGTGAAAGAGGAAGTAAGTGGCCACTGAATTGATAGATTTCCCATATGTCAAAAGTGACAAAAAAATTTTTCGTCTCATGGAGTTTTCTCTCTGTTCTAATGACACCACTGTGATCATTGTGGATAGCTTTGAGAATTTGTTAAAAAAACAGATCTGCTCTATGAGGTCCTTAAAGAGAACTGTTGTTGTTGTTTAGTTGGCATGAGGTATAAAAGTCTGAAAATTGGATTGGGCTTTGAAGGAAGGCTGGCTGTGTTGACTGTGACAGTCAAAATAGGATTGTGCATGAAGTTAGAGCTCAAAAGAAGGGAAAAAGAAAAGAGTGAAAGAGAGAGAAAGAGAAACATTGACTGATTGCATAGCCTAACCAGAGTGTCTAAGGCTTGCTTGGCGCTGAATATTTAATGCAGAGAGCAAAAACTTTTTAATTAGGACTTAATTCCTCAAGTTTTCTTTCTTTCTTTTTTTTTTTCATTCTTTCTTTTCTTTTTCTTTCTTTCTTTTTTTTTGCTTTTCAAATCTTTCTTGTGTTGACCTTCCCTCATGTTCTTGATTCTGTGAGCTTATATTTCAAATTAGAGGGCTAAAAACAGGAAATGGGTGGTAAATAGAGTAAGTAATGATTGTGGAAGACTTTTGTCATGAATAGGGAATAAGAACATATATCAGCTCATCAAATTGAATTAAATCGAGTGTTTGTATTGTTACTTTTGTTGAGTTTTTTCTTCTGGGGAAAAACTTTAATGTTTTGTGAGATGATTTTATTTGAAATCGCAGTTATCCTTGTTTCAGACCTAGTAATTTAGCAGTTGAAAAAGCTCCCTTTTTTGTTCTGTAGATAATGTATGTGGTGTGAGTGAATACATTTTATTTTTAAAAAAGTGTTTTGGGGTTGTATTCTTTCAGCACAAACTTACTCCTTGATAAAGGAACTGGCTATAATTTGCAGAAATGACTGTTTCTTTTTCTTGGGTTGTTGGATAATTGCTCTTTGTATACACTGTGAAAATGTTCATATAGACCAATAACAAAGCCTGGCAGATGCAATTGCAATTATCTGGAATTTAAGTAAATTTTGCATCTGATACACACAAAGCAAATGCTTTGTCCAAACAGGCTCACATACTGGCATGTGGATTGCTGTGAATACAATGTAGATTTTTAATGGAAAACAAATGGAACTATTAGTAAGTCTCTTCTACTTGAAAAGACACCAGCTTACTTATTCATATTCATAGTCCATGCAGTTCTAAATATGACCTTTGAAACTGAAAAAAAATTTAATGTCTAAAACAAAATGTGGAGCTCTATTTTTATTGGATTATCGCTCAGAACTTCCTCGAACAAGACTGGTGAAATAAATATTTATTTTCTTTTCCGATGTTATTTTTTCCTTACGATTAAGGAGAGCATTCAATTATTACAACTCTAAAAATGTAAAAGGGATTTCATATGATAAATAAATCATGCTATAGATAAAAGATAATTACAATGCTATTTTAACAACCTCAATTCACAAGGGGGACCATAAGAAGGAATATATAATGGGTTCAAATTCTACTTCTCATTGTAAACAAAGGAAATCTAGCCAGAGGAACAGTTTTCTACAAAAGCCTCTCTTCCGAATTTTGGTTGAGATTAATCCTTCCGCTGTGTATATTTTGTTGTTCGCAGACTTACATGAGTGAGATCTTTGAAGGCTTAATCTTTTTTCCGTGTTTATTCTTAGAAAATATTAAATGTGCAGAGGTACTTGGATTCTTTTAAATGCCTTTAGGTCTTATGGGGAGTTTAAATTCTTTTTACTTTCAATGAGAGGTTTACGAATAATTGGTCCAGTAGACTTTTTATTTCCTAGTTTGAAGGTGCTCAGTGCTATTCCACCTTTTGAATGAGGCGCATTTCAAAAGTGTCTCAAGCCTGCATAAAGGAATACCTATCTTACCCACTCTGGCTTTCTTCTCACTCTAAAATGGAATCTAATAATAAAGGGAGATCTTTTCTAATTCTTTTAAGAATCAGGAGCCTCCAGGGGGTCTAAGGATTGAGTCATTGTTTGGGAAAAAAAAAAAGTGAATTTGAGAAAAAATTCTTAAGAAGGGTAGAGCTTGGCAGAAGTATTTTAGGCTCTGAATTAGAACAAGACAGATATGCTTTACTGGAATATCATTCTTACAAAAATTTGCCCCCACCTTAAGCACTTTTCTGAAAACAAAGCTTACAACTTCTTCAACTAAGTATTTTCCAAACAATTTTCAAAAATGGCAGAACTTGCTTGGTTGTTGCTTGGCTGTTACAGGTTTATTCTGTGTGGGTCAGGATCTCTCCAGTGTCTTCCATGGTCACCCCTCCCCTCCTCCACTTTCCCTCCTCCCCCACTCCTGCTCCATTTCTTAAACTCCTGCATGCCACCTCTGGGTTTGGAGAGGAACCAGGTGCTTTCCTCGGTATTTAAGCAACTTGCTATTTTGAAATTCCCCTAGAGAGCTGTGGGCATTTTTATTTCTGTGTCTTGAAGCATCTCTTTCCCTTTCTGAAGGAGAAACTGCTTACATAATACCCAGAAAGCAGCCCCTTGGGAACTGCCAAGCTATTTTATGGATATTTTGCAAGAAAAGGAATGAAAGTGCTCCTGTGTCATTTGCGCCCTCCCACGGGGGTCTCAATTGGAGATATTTGCACAATAGCAGATTCTCCAAAGGATAAATATATACAAATCCATCTTTCACATTGGGAGGAATCTGTAGGAAGCAGCACCTAGGAGGAGGAGAGTCTACTAATCGCTCAGCCCTACAGAGCTTCTGGAAGGGACAGCTCCAGAGCCAGGACCCAACTGTTAGCAGAGCTTGCCAGGGAGACAGATGCTGCAGTTGGAAGACAGTTTTCTTCAGTTAGATATTTTGTTCTTGTAGATGGCCAACCATGACTCATGGGGGAAACGGGGGCGGAGGGGGGGCAGAAAAGAAAAGTAAATTAATCATTTTATTAATCTCTATTTAGGAGATTCAGCCATGTAGCTAAATGTCAACCTGCTGAACTTTCCATGCATCCAGAAGTGACAAAAGAACAGTGACAGGGTTTTAAACTTACGCCTGGTGAGAAAAAGCATTGAATTTAACTGGCAGGTTAAATAGTCCACACTATTTTGTAAGGATCTCGGTGAAAAATCGTGATGTACGGATTGTCTAATAATCCAGAGTCAAAGAAAGCATCCTTTGGAGGGATCATAGGATGCAAATCATTTTTCTGAGCAGAGGATGTTTGTCCTGTGTTCTTTTTCCATATCTGAGCATGTTTATATAGCATTTGCATGTGAAAGTCTTTTCCTCTCTCCCCTTCCCCAGATGTACTTGGGTGTGCCTGAAAGTGCTTATGAGAGATACATAGACACATATCATGCCTACACAACGCTGTCACATGAAGCCCAGTTAGTGCTGCTCCCTGAAATATCAGCTTTCATCTCATTTGATCATTCACTTCCAGATCTCCTAACTCTCCAGCTACATGCAGTTGATTAGATAAAAGCAGACTATCTGTGTCTAAAAGACAGCAGATTTCAGTTTTTGTAACCCATGTCTATAGACAGATTGTGAGTTTCCTTCAAATACCCAGAAAGCAACTAATAGTGCAGGCAATTGCCTTAGTGTTCTCTGTTTTCCCTTTGTAAAGATGCCTCATTTTCTTTGAAAATAAACAAAAGAAAAGTTTGGCACTGTTTCCCTGAGCCTCCCTTGTTTTGGGCTGAGTCCTTCAGGCTCCTGTGGAGCCAAGTTTATTTCGTAGATCCACTCTGTAGGTCTCCAAATCTGGAATAAGTTATGTGCTTGAGTGCCTGACAGCAGGCCCATGCCAAACTCTTGATATGCTGCGTTTCTGATAGAGTTTCAGAAGTGTCCCTTTTTAAATCTGCATGTCCTCAGTGAGTTGTCTTGGCAGCGAGCCGAGAGGTATGTGTTATGGGGAGAAGCAGGATTTTATTCTTCTCCCTACAACCAGTTACTTGGAGGGTACTCTGGGATGTGTGAACCGCAGCTGCAGAGCCAATTTAGAGAGAGCAATTCGCAATTGACTTGTGGACCACGCAGCTCACCTTCTTGAGCGGCTGGTGCTCCTCCAGCCAATATGGAGCTGTCTGAGCTGAGGCTCTCCACCCTGAGGTTTGCGTGTCTTTTGCTCTATCTCATGTCAAATCAGGTGCTAAGAAATTCTCCTGTCAATTTGTAGCACTCCTTCAAGAACTTTCGATATTGAAAACACTGGGTCCTTTTGATCCTGGACTGAAGGTGGTTGCATTTCTTTTGAGGTTTCATAGAATAATCATAACATTTTTCATTTAACTGTTTCAGATTTTATTTGTGAAATCAGAAAAAAAAAAAAGATGGATGATTCTTGTACAAAGGCCTGAGAGGCAGCTTTTGTTTACATTGTCTTGCCCAGACATAGTATTTGCTTGATAAATAATGCGTTGAGTGAAATCAACATACATTTCTTTCGCTAGGGGAAAATAGGAGGGATTTTTCCTTGAGCAGTGAGGGGCTGAATGAATTATCTTGGTTTCATGGATGTATACACTAATGTCATCATTACACTTTGTATTTTTTTTTTTAAGAGAGAGGGACAGTGAGAGAGACAGAGAGAGAAACAACTTTAGGTAGTTTTTCACGGGGCCTTCATTACTCCAACACTTAGTTGCTCCAACACTTAGTTGTGTACATGGTGCTGGGGTTTGAACCCCGGTCCTTGTGCTTGCCAGGCAAGCACCGAAACCACTGAGCCACCACTCCAGCCCTGTATTATTTTATAAATGAGGAAATGGTCACAAATAAGACTGACAGATTCAGGTATTGAAAAAATAAGCATGTGTAGGAATTGGGAATAATAGAGTTCTCAAATAATTTGCCCATCTGATGCTTAACATGAAGCTATAATTGATTTTTTTATTTTCGTGTTTTTCATTACTGAAAAATTTGCTATATTAATTACCTTTAAAGGAATGAAAGAAAAGTCACTTTTAATTGTTTACATTTATGAAGTTAGGAAAAGAGCTGATGCAATTAGTTTCATTTTGGGGTCAGCAGTCGATGGCCTGTAGGCCACATTCGACCTGGTACCTGTGTTTTTTATGACTACAAGTCAAAAAACCTGTTTTTGTATTTTCCCATGTTTGGGAGGGAAATCAAAACAAGAGTAATATTTCTGGACAATTTACAATTATTTGAAATTAAAATGTCTGCATCCACAAAGTTTGCTTAGCCACAATCATTCACATTTAATTGAAGGCTTTAATGGCTACTTCAAGACAATAGCAATATTAACGAGATTAGCCGATACGCCTAACGAAGTATTTGTCTCTTTTCAGAAAAGATTGTTGTCCCTTATCTAAAGTGTGTTTTTCAGTGGTTAAAAGACAATGTGAGCTGGGCACAAACCTGTAATCTCACCAACTTGAGAAGCTGAGGTAGGAGGATCACAAGTTCAAGGCATCCTGGGCAACTTAGCAAGACACTGTTTCAAAATAAAGAATGAAAAGGGACTGGGGATATAGCTCAGTGGTAGAATGTCCCCAGGTTCAGCAACAACAACACAAAAAGACAATATGATAAAACGCACACTTATTTTTCCAGATTCCTATATGTTAATAAGTTCGGTCCGCTTTGTGATTTTTAAATCGATCATATCGATTTAAATCGATCATATCACTGAGTATGTGAATCAAAGGAGTTTGTGATACCTTCACAAAATGGTGCTATTCCTAGTGTCAACCCTTGGTTTTATAGCTGAACAGACTGTGAGTGCTCCTCTCTGAGGTGGGAAAAGGATATGTTCACATAAAAAGGGAGCCTTAGATAGGGTTTTGAACTTTCCATTTCTTCTTCTGATTTGTAGAAGAAGCCAGAATAGCTGTCCCCCTCCCCATATGCAAATCAACACATAGTTATTTCTCCAGCTGATTTTTATTAATATAACATTTTTGTAGATCTGAATGGCTGGAGGTGTAGTGAGAGACTGTGTGCCAATCCCCATAATACCTTTTTATGTTAATAAACTCCCTGAGTAGTTTGTGCAGAATGGAATGTAGGATGTCAAGAGTGCAAGATGACCATTGGTGGACTCAGTTTTCCAGACAAGAGATGATGAACTCCAATGAGAGTGGTAGAGAGAGTATGATGCAGATGAGCATGGGATGCATTGTTTGAAATACAACTAACAACCTTTGCTGATGTATTGGATGCAGGAAATGAAGATGTAACAGAGAAATAAATAAAAATGTCCTTTAGGGCTGTCTTTTGAGCATAGGGCACCCAGTGGTGCCATTTCCTGGGAAAGGTTATCTTTTTAGTGGCCAATGACAGACCATGCTTAAAAGTCACAGGGATGCACTAAAGGCAAGGGGTCTGGGTGGCAGAATTAGAGAGATTGAGGCTGAGGTCTAGGTGTGGTGAAAGACCATCATGGCTGTAGAGAGAGGTGCCTGGTATGGGGTTTCAAGGATGAATGGAGACTGGTGAGGAAGCAAGGGATTGCATTCAGAGGGAGGCATCAACCCGGTTTACCTCGAAGTGGGAAAGAGTGGAAGAAGACTCAGAATGCTGCAGGTGGATAAAGAGCAGTGTCTGTCAGGGCAAAATGAGTGTTGAAGAAAGAGATGGGAAGTCCAGTTTTCATTTTGCGACACTAGTTGTAAGGCCGTCCTTTAGAGTTGGATACCTGAGCGTGAAACTCAAGGAAGAGATGTGGAAAAGAATCCATTGGTATCAAAGGTGTGAGCAAACTTGCCCAGGAAACTTTTAAGAGGAGAGAACAGGATTGGAGCTTTGGAAAGTACCAGCATTTCTAGCACATGAGACTCTGGGAACTTGGGGACAGACAGAAAACCAGAGGGACTAATGTTCTATGATTGATGCTATAAAATTAGGACAGAGAATAGTCTCAAGAAGCAGGGAACTGTCTTTGGTGTTAGAATCTGTAAAAGCACAAATAAGGTTAGGATTGGAAAGCATCCATCAAAGTTGGCAATTAAAAGCCATTGATAAACTGTAGTGAGATCACAGTCAGTGGAAGGCAGGGCTAGGCTGGGTTAAGCAGTTAATTGGAACAAGGATGCCTAAAAAAATTGGGTGAAAACCAAAAGGAAGACCAACATGAGAAGAGAAATTCCTCCAACTCTGCCACCTCTTTGGATTATTAAAGGTCTCTCTCTATTGCAATTTTTATTCAGGAATTCTACTTTAGTTTGCTTTCTGGAATTGTATTACTCATGTAAAAATTTCATGTTATAAATCAGTCTTAAGAGCTTGGAATTGAGGTCAAGTTCGAAAGAAATCTGTAACTAGAACTTTAGAATGCAGAAGTTACCTCTAGCTACTCAACCTCCTTGTCTAGTTGTTTCTTGAAGTGAAGTTTGACAAGTATAAAAAATTCATGTACAGAAAATAATAGACGTTTAGCTCATAATGTAGACATGCTTTTGGAGGAAGGAAATTATGTTTATTCTGATCTGGTTTCTTGATTAGGAGCCACTTAATAAACTGTAGAAGACTGGGAAGTCAAAAACAACATTTTCACATATTTTTGGTATCCCAGTGCCTTGTACAGAGCTTGATACTGGAATGAATGATTAAATCCGTGATTAGTTGTATCAGAAGAGATTTTTCAATCTACTACTTCTATTCAAAGAAAATGATCTCTCAAATTTGATCAGGTGTTTTAAAACATGTCATAACTAACTCATGTAAAACTCGCTAATAGACTTTATTGAAGGAAAGTAAATTGCTGGTGTTGTGTGTGTTTTAAAAATTTTGTCTTTTTTATAATTTCCAGAATTTCTCTTTTGCCTGATACAAAATGGCCATCTATTCTTTTTGCCAATAAATTGGCTATTGGTTAGTTAACTAACGGATTAAAGGATTCATTGGTTTGTGGTGATGTAGAAAGTCTGAGATAGAAATGCAGACTAAAGCAAAAGCCACTTAAAATTTCTTCCCAAATCTAGAAGTAGCACCTTTCTAAACACTCCTGATTTGATGGGAAGCCTTAAAGTTTTAATGTGATGGGTGGAAATTTTCAATGGAGAAGCATTTGGCCTCTTTGCCCTCCTGGGTAACATTGATGAAAGGTACTGAGGTTTGATGACAGAAAAGAAATTACCTCCTCATGCTAAAAGTCCCACAGCTTATTCTGATTTTCTTAGAGCTTATGGAGAAATAATACTCGAGGCATTCCTATTTCACATTCGCATCCTCAAGTGTGTAGACAGCAATCGTGGTCTTGATTCATTACACACCAGTGTCAACCTGACCTATGGGTCGGAGGAGGTTAGGTGACATGCTGAACATCTGCTGTGATACTTAAGACACGAAAAGAGCCTTGACCAATTCCTACCCAAAGGGAAATAAAAAGAAATTAACAGTCACAACAAAAGCAGGAAGAATGTTCTTTGCATTGGTACCATCTTTGACCATCGTATTTAAAATCAAATTTCAAGCTTTTCCAAAGTGAGCTGTAAGATCCCTCCTGTCAGATCTCATTTCAGATATTGCTTTCCATGTTATGGCTGAGAACAGCCTATTGGATCAAAGGAAGTCATATCACTGTAGCAGTGGTGATGATTGTTTTATAACGCAAAGCAAGCAGTACAAGCTTTTTGATAGCTAGAACTTCAAGCATCCTTTTAGTTCTCTCTTTTTCATATAGACAAATCTCTTTGGAGTGTCCCTGTCCTTATTTTATGCTCTCCTCTGCTGGTCCTGCCTTTACTTATTCAGTGAGTCACTTATGGAAAGGGTTACTTCCTGGAGTTGATTTAATTCATATCATATAAAAATTCTTTTTTGCACTTAGATCAAACTGATTCTATTATTCACAATAATACTTTACCCTTCGTGTAATAGTAAAATGGCAAGGGATATTTTTGGACAGACTCCGTAGTTCGTCTGAAAAAAAACCAGGAAAGAAGTGATCTTTCTCAGAAAAATATCACTGGAAAAGCATAGTCATTTCGGAGATGGAAATCACTTAGAATTTAGGAGAACATTTTAGTTCAACCTCATGAAGGGGGAAATTTGGATCTGAAGAAGTAAAAAAACTTGAAAAAATATCTGTAGAATGTATTGTGTTCCCTAAACGAAGCTAATCACACAGTATTAGATTATATGTGAACTATTTTTAAAATAGAAAATGAACACTGTATTTGGTGGTCTTAGTTTGAGAAAAGCTATAGCCTGTTTTTTAGAATCAGTTTTAGTTATTGTTTTATCTGTTTTTCATTGCTCTTACAGTTGTGTTCCTGGTGCTGGGGTTCAAACCCGGGTCCTCGCACATGCCAGGCAAGCTCGGCAACCACTGAACCACCACTCCAGCCCTACAGCTGCTTTTAAGTTAAAGCGTACTGGAGTAAAATAAATTGTAAACATTTGAAACTCATTAATAATCAATGAATAATAATAATGCCACTTTATTATTGCAGGCAAGACTTTTCTCTTGGGGAGTATTAACTTAAGAGGTCATTGTGCAATGGTCTGGACTTCTTCCCCCTGAATTTAGGGCTCCTATACTTAAAAAGAAATCAATACAGCTAGTATATTTAAAATTCTTTTTTCCTGGTAACATTTTTTTTCATAAAACCCTTAGGATTCATTTGCAAATCTGCTTTGAAGCTAATTTCCTGCAGATTTTCCTGATATGTTCTTGTGGCAAATTATTGTTAAGCTAAAAGAAAAATATCTGAAAAATTCAAATCTTCAAGATTTACCATTTATTTCATCTTTTGTTTAAATTGGTTTACTTGAAACCATGGAAGTGATCCCAAGTACTTCAATTCTCTAATAAATTAAGCAGACATGATAAAATCTTGCTGTGAATTAATATAGGATACAGCAGAATTGCTGCTCTGTAATCCAGGTGTCTTCACCCAAGAACACTTATTAAGATACCTACCACCTCATTAAAACCTCCCTACAAATAAAAACCTCTCCTAGAGAGTTCTTTTCCATTTAAACTATAATTTGAATAATTGGGGGAAGGGTATTCTATTATGCAAATTAGTTCAGGTGCTCCAGTCAGAGTTGCTTAATTGGTAGTGAATAGGTCAGTTTTTATTTCCTCATTACTATTTGAAGTTTTAGTTGAAACCACTTCATGGCACAAGTGACAAGCTTCTGTCTTGTAGCGTTAACTTAATTTATTGTGGCAGTGATGTCAGTTTTGCTTTAAACTGCAGGGTCGAATTTGTCATTGACAATCACCATTTGTTGTCCATAGGTAAGGCAGAACATTTCCTCCGTCTTAAAATTATAAGAGCAATTAGAAGGTACGTGTAATTCCAGGGAAAGACGGCCGGCAAGTCTGCATGGGTTTCATTTCTCGAACTATAATAAAATTTAGTGACTAAGTACTTAAACTGATGATCTTGGAAGAGGAACGCATTGTACAAGAGAATGTAAAATGCTTTGCAGAACACGTGTACCCTTTTCAGATGGTTCATTATTCACTTGGAGTGTGTCTAATGAGCATTTTAGCTTCTTACTTAGAAAATACACTCAACTCTCAGTTATGGGCTTTTGGATTCTCAGGTTTGTGGATTATCTGTAACAAAATGTTAATCCCAGCCATGATTCTGAGTCAATTCCTTTGCTCAGGAATTGTAATTCATTTTTAATATTAGCCTTAGGGGTAGAAACATGATTAGAAATGCAGAATAATGCTTTCATTCAAAACCAATTAAAACAACTTCTGGATTTTTCAACAAAATGGGTAATTCACGGCACTGCACATTTCCATTAAGATGGAGCAAGTTTGATGTATTGAAAGATGATTTAAAACTTAGTCACTGAAATATTTTTCAAGAAAACATTTGATTTTTGCTTTTCCCGATGATGGAAGTGCTTATTTTTGTGTCTTTAGAAAAATACGAAATGGCAACAGAGCTGAGCAGAATAAAAGTTCGGTTTCTGGTTTTGATCTGTTTCAAAAGCCATGTTTTGCATAAACTGCCTTCTTAGCTTTAAGCCAGTCATTCATTGCCCTTCAATAAAGTATCATTTTACAGTATATAGAGAAACAGTCACTTATGAAAGTTATTTATCTGTGGCAGTGTTATGCAATTTGGAACATTTTATTTCTGGTGCAGGGGGGACAGTTAAAAAGAAGGTAATGAAAGGCATATTCTAGACATTCAAAATATAATTTCTAGGTCCCTTGGCTTTACTTCTTAGAGACCTTTGTGTTTAGAACAAGATATGGTAAATATCATTACCCATTAAATAAGTACATGGCTTATTATTGTGATGTGAGTATATTTGTGAGCGAGGCAACGAAACTTGACATATGAAAGGATTTTTACAAGGGCTTGCAGTCCGTGTGGGTTTTAGGCAGCGTGATCACTGTCTAGAAGGACCCATTCTTGTGGAATGTCAAAGAAGAGCTTCTCTTCCTGTGCGGCATGCTTGTATAGGAGGAACTTGGGAAGGATGCCTGTCTGATGTGTTTTAAAATGAAATAAAAAGAACTCAGTCTAGCCATATTATTCACCTAGAGCTCACCTCTGAACTGACCTTTCTTTCTAGTTTTTCTTTTAATAAATGATTGGAATACTGAGTCAGGATAAATACATGAATAAATGTATTTTAAAAGGTCAGTGAAATGTCTGTGATGCAAGTCATTAAGAAAAAATAAAACCTGGAAATAATTTTTGAAGCAAAAAAAATAAATCTAGAAAGGACTCTTTCTCTTTCTCTGTCTTTTTTTTTTTTTATTCCATTAGATATCTGAGTCTCTTTGCTGCCTGACTGTTTCCAAGGCAATACAGCAATACAGTATGAATTCAAGCAAGAGCTTTCTTCCGTTACTGTCTTTTACTCTTTGTGCATGCTGTGCGTATAAATTCACGGAGAGATTTCTTGAATGTTGGAATGGGCCAGCTGAGGGTAGACAGTGTCTGAAAGGTATACAGAAGACTTGCCCCCAGCCTGGGTAGCGAACGAATGCATTTCATCCGTCTGTCAATCAAGGGAATGCTAGCTTCTGATGGAAAGTCTGCAGAATATTTTTTAGTGGCTGGTTTGGTTTTTCACCATAATGATGGGATGTTATTCTGTTTCCACCATCTTGGACTTTTTAAAATGTGACTGACTTGACTTCCAGCAGCGCAGAGAAGATCATCTCTTGCTATAAATAATGTGTACTATACTGAATTTATAACTCAGTGCTAAGTGATGTGCCCAGGTTTTAGAAAGTGTATCCTTACTCATTTTGATCTATACAGATGTGCTTGCTGAATGTTTGGGGTTGTTTTAGTTTCTCAGTCTTTAAGTTAACTGCTGCGGGACTTGACACAAAGGATACAAATACAGACCTTTGACCTTGCCCTTGTCTCCCCACTCCCATAGGTCCTGCAATTTGGGTCCCCTCTAACTTTGTACTTAGAGCCAAGCTGGAAGCCCGGGCATGGTACACTTAGATCTGTTATTCTCTGGTATGGCCAGAGTGATCAGACAAATACAGACTTAACTAATGTAATTTTTGCTAAAAAGTAAGACTGATTAGACACCAAATACTTTGTAAGAAGTTGAATTTGGTGAGTTCAGTAGTAGAGAACGTGTGCACACAGTGTTCTAAAATGAATCTGTCAAAATTTCAAAGTGGCTAGGAGCTTATTCCTTTGGGACCATGTCTTCCTATTTATGCTTGGGAGTTAAGTTGATTTATCATTTGATTTTGTGTGCCCGATGCACATGCTAAAAACTTGGCATCATTTGAGAGAAAAACAACCCAGAAAAAGGAAAAACAGAAACTTTTAAAAATTGACCACATTTCCACATCCTGGGTCTTACCACCAATGAGATTCAAGTGACCACATGCTTTCGTTCCAGTGAAATGCATTTTTAAAGATGTGTGTGTACATGTGACATAGCGGAGCCTAGGTACATCATAGTTTTAAGTTACCCAATAAGAATCACTTAGTTTTACGGAATTATATATTTCATTTTTAACCCTCACATTGTATTATGCTTCTTTTTTATATTTTTATTAAGAAGTTGAGTTATTGTAAATCATAAATGAATATAAAGTGACAATACGATATGTATTTGCTCCTAAAGTGGAGTTACCCCCACATGGCCTATGTCCCAATCTCTTGATTCTTCTATATTTTGCCCCTACAACAGATCTAAATGTTTAGATTGTGAATTTAGCAGATTTAAATGATTGCATAAGCATTATTTGGATTCTTGGGGGGCAGTCAAGGGTGTGCTGCCTTGTTGATTGTCTCCCTAGATCCCTCCCTATTTTTCCTCCTCCTCTCCCTCCTGCAGCCCCCTCTCCCATCATGTTTCTTTTCAAGTCAATAAAATTTTCAAAAACGTAGTCGTATGCCTGTGTAGTACATAAGTCTGTTCGCTGCATTTAAATGGGTTTACCCATTCTCCTGCTACTGATGCTTTCCAATTTGATGAATAATGCAGATGCTGATATTTGGAAAAGGTTTGTTACAGTGCTTTGACACAGATATTTCCATTTCTTGTTATGTTATTCCCCCATTGCCCAGAATGACTTTGTCTGTTTGTCTCTCAGTTTCAGGATCAGAAATACAGACATATGTCCAAAGGCATTTCCTGCTCATGGCTAAAAGGACAACTCTATTAAGTCTGGGGAAGTATTTTAATCTGAGCCTTTCTGGTATAAGGAAAAGCTCTTATAAAATTCCTTTTGATAAAGCACATTTAATTTTTTGCCTTTTTGGCTCTTCCTTAATTGATGAGTGCCCGGCATGCATAGTCAGAACAAAAGTATGGGGAGTAAAATTTACCGTTTCTCTTCTTTCACCCTCCTTCCTCTTTCTTCTGCCCACCGCCTTGTGGGAGCTGTATGCAATGTGTTAATAATGCCTATTATTCCATGTTTTGCTCTTAAATAAGCCTGCTCCTCCACTCCAGCAACCTGTTGCAATTGGATTCTCATTCCTGCTCTCCTCAAATGTGCTCCAAGTTCCTCCTCTATCTGTGGGCCCTGTAGTTAAATGTACCTGTTCTATTCATTCCTTCTAGTAGTGTGACAAACCTTCCTGCCGCTGGCCAGGGCAGATCTTCCTCCCAGTTTTTCCCCGGGGCTGTTGGTGTGCTCCCTGCACCCAGCCAGCATGGCCTTTTCTTGAAAGAGCTGAACTGGGCTGCTCATAGCTATCTCTGCATTCTCCCAGGGGCACCCTTAAGTAAAGGAATGCCAGGTGCAGGGCTTTATCAGGACAATGGAGCCATCACCCACGTGATTGAACCAGTCCTTGCCCTTGCATGTGATGGAGCACTGACCTCTCTTCCTTTCCTGCCTGTTTTCCTGGGAACCTGTCAGAATAAATCATTTTTACAGGAGTCCCATCTCAGAGTCTGTTTCTGCAGCACTTAATTCAAGTGACCTCTGTATATATAATTTTCTTCTTCTTTTGGCTCTTATAGCCTTTCCTTCAATGTCAAACTTGTACGAGTGCCCATGTGTGTGTCCATCTGATCTTCGTCTTAGGATAGATCCTTCCTAACAATGAGATGGATAAGTAGAAGAGTCAGTGTAGTTTTAAAATACCCAAGATTATAAAGAGGTGGCAGGAAGTCATATTCCTTCATCAAAGCATGGGTGTGTCTTCCTGTTTTTTTACAATCTTCACAGCACCAAGATTATCAATCTTTTTTCATTTTCCTTCTCTTTCTTCCATGCGTTTTGGGGGCTGGAGATCAAACCCAAGACCTCATGTACACAGTCTACTACTGAGCTACTCAGCCCTCTTTTTCGTTTTTATTAATCTAATAAGCAAAAAGTGTTTTAAAAATTATTTCCAGTTGCTTTATACTAGTCCAAGCTTGTTGCCTTTCATAGCTGAGCCTTGTTGGTGAGTGCTTAGTTTTACCGTCTGTAGTGTCTTTGTGATTTGGCAGTTTCTTTCATTCATCCACTTTCTATTGGGTGGGCTGTCTTTAAATTGCCAGTTTTCAGGATATGTTTGTACTGCCATATCTTAACTGCGTCTGCCTACGTGTTAAAACCACTTTCTTCCAGTTGCAATTTGTTTAGACTTTGTCTCCACTATTGTGTAAGTAGGTTGAAGCACTGAGGCTGTTTCTAAGGTCTCCTCTGCAGCTCAGGAGTTTTCCTGCCTGTCTGGTTTGCAGCCCTCTGATGTGCGCGTTTGTGAATCATGCATCACTCCTATTTGGGTCAATGTGCATACGTTGAGTGAATGGAGACAATCCTATTTATAGGAATATGCTTTGGGGATTCCCACAACAAAGCTCTTAGCATCAGTCCTGCGGGCTGTCCCACTTAGAGCTCCGTGCTCCACATTGGAACATGAAAAGGGGGATTGCATCAGAGGCCCTACCCTCCAAGTGTGTGGTTATCAGGCACTTGTAAGAAAATGAGCTTCCACCAGGAAACGTGAGGGGATCAGCAGCACCGTGCCTTCCAGACTCACTCAGTCACACTCTTCAGTGGAGATGCCACCTCCAGAGTTAAATTCTAGGCTTGAATTATCCGGCTTGATAGTTTGTATTGATTGACAGATCAGATGCACATGCATGTGCACACACACGCACTCGCACACCTCATCTCCTTCTGTCCTCTCCCTGTCAGAGCAAAGAAGTGGAAACATTTTTTTTTTTGGCAAGTCTGGGTCCTTTGTACTGTTCACCTCTTATTCCCTTCTGACCCATTCGTTCATTTTTCCATGTCACTCTATCTCTTGCCCGAATTTTCTTAATTAGAAATATAAAAGTAATTACTGTTCACAACAAATAAATGACTCCATATTTATCAGACTTTTGTGAAGTACACTTTTCTCTTTGTAATAAAGCATTAAAATGTCAGACTAATCATATTTAAGCAAAGGATTTCTGTATCTAGTTTATAGCCCCAATGATAAAATAATTACATGGCGTGGTCCCAGGTTTATGGAGATAAACTTTTTAATCTCCAAATTCCTAAAAGCGTCCTTGGCCTTGGGGTTGTCAAACTTGCTTTTTATTGATCTCTGCATTTCAACTCATGCACATAAAAATTTTTTCCCCCTGATCACAGGAAAGGAGGAATGCTGTGATATACACATTTCCTAATTAAAGCTTAAATCTAGTTCCCTGCAATTGCCCTTCTGAAATATTGAAACCACAAAGTGAAATATTTCTAAGTTTTTCCATCCATCACACTGGTTTTAAGGTTGCTGGGAATGTCAGCCAGAAAAGTATCTGAATTAGGAGCATTTTTCATAGAGATTTCTACTACACTTCTTAAATGGGTAAGTTAGTATTAAAGATATCATTGGAATTTATCCCAAGAAGTAATTGGATTTTTTATTGATTTTAGGATGCCGTTCTTAGTTGTTCCATTCAGATGGGAACTATAGGGAGTAGGGGAAGTGACACAGGTTGGTGCTGTCATGGGGACCACAGTACCATTTCACAGAGGAGCTAGCTCTCTCAGGAAGTCCCACCCTTTGCCCCTGATACTGTCTGTCTGGCATTTTCAGGGACAGCCTCTGGAGGGTGTGAAGGATGTCAGCAGTGATCAGTGAAAACAAAGAGGGTGACACTTTGCAAATAGTTCATTATTTCAAAAGGCAAATAAAGACATCCTACTTGGATACCCAATGAAGTTGCCTGTTCTGCCTCTTCATGTCTGGATCCGGGACTCTACTATTTTATTAGTGCTATGCATGGTTTTTCCCTTATAGATTTCACCATTCCTTTCGTAGAAGTCCTGTATTTATTTTACATGGGGACACTTTTGTTTTAGAGAGAGGGATAGAATGAGAGAGAGAAAGAAATAGAGATAATCAATTTATTTACTTTCTCATCTGGTTTTCATTTCTCCAACAACTAGTTGTGTATGTGGTGCTGGAGTTTGAACCTGAGTCCCTGCTCATGTCAGGCACCTGCTTTAACCACTGAGCCACCGCTCCAGCCCAGGAACACAGGTTTTGATTCTGTTTCTTCTTGCTTTTATTTTTTTTCCTTTGGCACTTCTATGAATCTAGAGCTCTTTTGACTTCATGGTAGTAAAGACCACAGCTTTGGAGACTTAAGGTACTAAAGTGCTTCTGTAACAGACGATCAACAAGTGTCAGGCATCTGTCTGTGCATGGCAGCCCTTTACGGACATGCTCCATTTATTTCTCAGAGGACCCTTGTGGGCTTGGTGGAACAATTAGGCTGGTCTCATAGTTGTGAAGGAAAAACAAGAACAAAGGCATGTTAAGTAATCTGGTTAGGCTAACAATATCCATAAATAAGGAGAAATTTCATAAATCCTTATTTGGAATGTAAGATATCCTAAAATATAACTTCTTAAAAAATTAAAGTTTAATATGCTTTGATCTTTGCAGTTACTCAAAGTAACATGCAGTATAAGCAAATTCATCCTGAGCAAGGGCCCTGCTATCTGGGAAAATGGAAGACAAAATCTATAAAGTAATTTAAGAATTAGACATCGGTAACTCTTAGTACAATTATTTCCACCTAATAAACTCTGCCTTCATCACACGCACAGACCTGAGCCCTGGTATGGATCATAACACCCAGAACCCATTGCAAATGCCGAAACATCTGGGCTGAATTCATAGGGACTGAATAAGTGCAGTTTCAGCATGGTGCCCACTGTGACTTTGGAAATGGATACAATGTAGAAATAACTGCTCAGGGAAGTGTTCTTGGGGCTTTGGCTGAGACTAAGGACCCTGCTTATAGCTGAGACCCTGAGACCAAGTGTCAGGCAGGTCATAGGTAGGAGTCATTCTTGTTTATTATATTTGCTGACCTGGCAACCAAGCTCTGGGAAGACCCTGATAGTAGTAGAGTTGGAGGTCACCCAGGACATAGGATCTTTGTCCCCTCCATTGGGAATTAGGAGTTCTGTGGATTTCCTTCCTGATTCATCTTGGAGGAGACAGACATCATGATTCCTTTTCCTGTGGAGAAACTCCTGTAAGTAGAATAGATGATGAACCAGGACGTGATTCATTATCTGATATCAGATCACGCCTGCCTTTGTTGTGGACATCAAGCTGCTGATCTTGTAAAATGTGCATTGTTCTAGAGGTTGTGAATGAACTAGGGTGTAGAGTCACTCTCAGGTTGATGGCCAGAAGACTCTTTCTGCTCCACCCTACCTTCTGAGTGTCAGCCCCTTTGCCATCAGGATTCTCCTCCTCACGGCGGTGCAGCCTCTCAGTAACCAAGCATTCAAAATACAAAGGAAAATAAAAGTTTGCCTGGCAGGTCCTGAAGTTTTATCTGTCCTTTCCAGAGCTTCCTCTGGAGAAATCACATACACATCCCAGAGCAAGCACACTCAGAATGACATGATGAGGTGGTGACAGCTTCTGGATATATCCACTGTTCCCACTCCTTCCACTCTGCAACCTGGTCCCGGCACGCACGCCCATGTCAGCACCTGCCTATTGAACGCTGGCAGCCCTACTGGCATGCGGTTAATTCTAGAGGTAGCAGAGTGACCGAGAACCACAAGTTCTCCTCTCTCTTGGAGTGCTTATTCTAGAGAGTGGACAGATAACAGACATCTAGACAACCATAAGCAAGATAGTTTCAGGGAGTAGCAATGCTGCACAGATAATAAAACGCTGGTGTGCATGGAGCATGGTGGGGCTGGGAGAGGTTTGTTTTGTTTATTTTTTTGTTTGTTTTGTGGAGTCAGGAGAGAACTCTCAGAGGCGGCAGCATCTGAGCTGAGATCCAGATGCTGAGAAACAACCAGATATAGGAATTCTGAAGGAAGCGCTCTCTAGAAAGGATTCCAGGGCTACACTGGGTTGTTGTGTAGTATGTGCACTGCACAAAGTACCCAGCCTAGGGGAGAAGTAAGGGCTGATATCTCCTCCTCTTCTTATGAACCTGTGCTTTCAAGAACAGGGCTGCATCCTTCCAGAAAAATTACGAGGGCTCTTATTTCCCACAAAGGCTGACTCTTTGGCCCAGCTATGGTCCATCTGGGATTTGTGTCCATCACAGGGTGTGTGTGTGTTCATGAATTTTTTTGTATTTGAGTTGAGATAACTTTATAGGCTGGCAGTTGTCTTCAGTAAATTAGATATGTCAAGCTAGCTGGTTAGAGGAACAGAAGGAAGAGAGGGGAACAGAATGATACTAACAAAGATTCAGATATAGGCAGGGGCCAGAACACAGGGTTTGTTAGGAGTTTGGATCACAACCACAAGGGGGCCTGTGAAGGTCTTTTTCAGGTGGGGGTATGACTGCAATCTTGCTTTGTAAAGGTTACTTAGATGTCTAAAGTGGAAAAGGGAACTTTATCCAGCCAAAATGCTGACTTCAGCCTTACCCTATCCTCATGCTCCCATCCGGACCAGAACCAGGTCAGTGGTCCTGGATTTCAGTGACCTTGACTCCTCCGTGGATAATCAAAATGGGCCCTACTAGAGTCTTGCACTGTCTTTACTTTTCTCTTTTTAGTTTTTGGGGCTGGGCAATAGCCCAGGGCCTCATGCATGAATCCAGGCAGATGGTGATGCTCCACCATTGAGCTACATCCCCAGCTCTTTGCAGTGTCCCGTGTCCAAACATACAGATGCATAGACTGTCTTCTGGAACACCCTCTCCTGCCTTTCCATCTGCTGCCGGGGTGCGCTGTTCATGTGTTGGATAGCAGCATCATGGCTGATGGAGTCCAAGTCACACAGGGATGCCACATTTCAGGAAAGAACCCACATTCAAAAGTTCAAGCAGAGACTGGAGGAAGGTGGTAGGCTGAACCGTTACCTGGGCAAATTTGCATCCAATTTCACCTCTGTATTCAATGGGAAGGTAGCTAATTTGAGACATTCTTGTGGCCAGTGTATGATAAAGTTTTCCCGTATAATTACACATGCCAGGGAATGTCGAACAGCTTCTTGTGCAAGCCCGGCAGGTCAGCAGGCCACTGTTCCTGCTGCTGGGAGTCACCAGTGCCATACCTGTCACCTGAAGTGGAGCAGGTACACTGTCACCGCCTACACGAAGCAGCAGGAAAATGCATTAGGGAAGTTTATCTTGCTAGAAGAAAGTACTAGACTGCAGCACATAGGGGTCAATTATTGATGTTTAGTGCTGAGAAAAACCAATAATTTTCCCCAAAATGCTTGTGAGCTTTATAAGAAGACCTGGATGTATATTTTTTGACCTAAAGTTTCAGAGTTCACTGAATTAGAATTTGATGATGGTTTCTAAAGAAAGAAAAATAAAGGCATGGGAGGTTTTAAGTTTAACACAGATGAGTCTTTGGTGATATTCTCTTAGTCCTGAGGAAAGGAAATGAAAAGACAAAATAATACACACGCACACACACACACACACACACACACACACACAATATTCATTCATGTCCTGCTTCTTCTTTCTGCTTTTCCTAACCATGTCCTAAGAGGTCTGTCCCAATCAAGGAGTCCTGTTTCAGGATTAAATCCTGATTTACCCAGGAAAGCTGATAGGCTGGAAAAAAAGATGTGCATTCAGAAATTTTAGGGATTGTCCCTTGCCTCCAACCCCATCCTGGCATGAGGAGAGGAAGGAGCAAATGAACCAAAGAGACTACACTGCAGAATAATCTGCAGAACCTTGCTCCCTATGCACAGAAGAAGAACCCAGACTGCTGCTCCAGGGTGAACAGATGTGGCTGGTTAATTCGGTCGCCCTGACTAAGCGATTGGGGGAATTAAACCTGGTCCTTTCATTAGGCTGAGCATCCTCTCGTCCACTCCTCTCCCCAGACTTGATGCTGCTTAGAGTCTAAGAGTTATCATCGAGGACCAGGGTGAAGCCAAACACTATCAATCCCAGACGCGACATTTCACCTTCTGCCCTAAATAAATGCCTCTCTTGCATCAACCTAAATTAATCCGCTTTTAAAAGGGTGCATAGAAAACCGTTGTAGCTTTATGACTGGGCTGTCTGTTAAAAGGTTCTAAAAAATTTATAGAAGGCGTCATAGAGAACTCTTCTCCAGTTTCAACACAAGGCTTCCTTGAGTGCAGGGTATATCTATATAGAGAGTGCATTACGGGTTTAACTGTGTTTCTACTACATTCGAGGCTACTGTAAGAATGAATGGCTAATTTTTCTTCTTGATTCCCTGTTACATTCTGAAAATACAAATATTTTTATTATTTCAGCAGTTAAAAAAAGATTTTATTTAACTCCAAAATTCTACACTCTTTTAAAGTGTAATGGAATATAGGGAATGCAGTAATTCTTCTTTAGTTATATCTTTGCAGAGGGGAACATTTATGATCATTTTTAGATTTAACTAGGGGCAATAAAAATTCTTTGCAGGACAGTAATTTTCACATGCACTGTTTAGCCGAGCTTGCAACCTGGAATTCACATTTTCAACAGGTCCTTCTCCACAGAGCATATGGAACTTCCTTAACAGGATAACAGTATGCTTGGTGGGGTGTTTACTATACATTCAGAGACTTCCCAGGATCACTAAAGGGTCTTCTTTTTAGCGAATTGTTTATCCAGTAAACTAGGAATAAAGTGCATGCCTATGATTTGGAAGTCATTTTTATATGACACATGATCTTTCTGGAGTGTTTACAAGTTGCAGCTTGTTGGCTTGTTTGTTGGGTGTCTCGCCATTTGACAATGACTGGGTTTCATGACTCTCCAACACGGGGTTGAATGAAAGGTAGATACACATGCACATGGTTCCAAGTTGGTAAATTAAGTCATTAAGCTACAAGGACAGATTAAATTTCCCCCCTTTGGTTTGAAAAATCCGTCACTTCTTCCCCAAGCTAGGATGTTAAACCACCATGGTACTGATCCTAATTATACCAAAGCCATTTGTTTTTCTGCATCTTTTATACCAATTTTCTTTCTCTTTTTTGTGCCCCCAGCCAAAGAGTCCCACTTAGTGGGAGAAGAGGAAGGTCAACTTCCCTTCAGTCTGTCCTGAAAACTCATTGTGGATGGTCTTATCCACTAATGCCATTTCTTATTCTATTCTGATCCGTTTCTATTTCTGAGTGGAATGCAAAAGAAGTAGGACCCAAAATAAAAGAATTCCTGGTTATGCAAATACAACAAAAAGGGAGGACCTGAATGGGCTTCACATTGGCAAGCAATAGTTTTTCTCCTCGTTAACTTTTTGGTTGAATGAAAGGGCGATAAATTGGAGCTAGTGTTTGTCTAACTGAACAAAAGAATGTGATATATACATTTAATGAAATATTATTCAGCCTTCAAAAAGGAGGAGTTTTTGCAGCATGCAGCATCCTGGATGAACCTGGAGGGCATTTTGCAAAGTGAAATAAGTCAGTCACAGGAACAAAAACACTAGTTTACTTTCTTTCGCATTCTGCTCGATCTATGCTAATTTCTGGTCATCTTGTTCCTCCAACTATTCTCCCACTTTA
Organism: Aplodontia rufa; assembly: GCA_004027875.1. Lineage (NCBI taxonomy): Eukaryota > Metazoa > Chordata > Mammalia > Rodentia > Aplodontiidae > Aplodontia > Aplodontia rufa. The sequence goes on along the minus strand of PVKS010002035.1, from coordinate 32,167 downwards.
GCCACTTTAGAAAACAGAAAAATGGTGGCTAAGAACAATGGACCAGAGTAATTTCACGTTAAATCTGGGTATAGCCAAAGAAGCTGCCTCCCTGTTAGTCTATGGAGAAAGGAAGAATTCTCCAAGAACCCCCAGCAGTGGATGGGTCCTTCCTGACCTCGAGCCCATTCTCCACCCAATCCTGTGAAAGAGGGAAGGGGAATAACTGAACACACACACAAGCCAGGCTCATTCCTGAAGCAGAGAGAGTCTGCCTCCCTCTGCACTTTCTTTGCCCACAAAGGAGGACACAGGACACAGTTGAAGTTCCAGAAAGAAGAAGGACAGGGTTAATGGATGGTGGGTAAAAAATCTCTACTTACCGCAGAGAGATAGGTCATGCACTAAAGGCCATATAGCACCTTCATAGTGGTCCTTAAACTTCAATCCAGGTCTTTTTTCAATTCAGAGGCCCAGGCCTATGAAATATCTCCTGTAACGAGTATCTGGGCTTATTTATGAGAATATATTTTCAATAAAACTTTAGATGTGTTCTGTGCAATCTTAGACCTCCCTGCCTCAGTTTCCCTAGGCATACAAATAAAGAGTGAACTAGTTGCTTTAGGCTTTGTGGACCATAAGATTTTTATCATAATTAAGGACTTTCTCAGCTTTGCCACTGGGCGTGTTTGCAGCCATGGCTAATACATAAACAGATAGGTGTGGTTGTGCTTCATCAAACTTCATTCACGGTGAAGGTGCCGGGCCATGGGATCTGATCAACAGCTCTTCAGATCGGGGACTTCTAGTCTGATTCCGAACATTAGCAGCAATTTTAATGTGTATTTTCAGGCAAGAATGTTCATGCTACTTGAATTTCTGTCCTTGGTTTATCATAGATTTGATATTTTAAAATTCATAAGTGGAAAGCAGTCAGATCAGATACTTCCTAGGATGCACATTATTCTCTGTAAGATGACCACACACAGGGACCCTGTCTCATGCTGGGATGACATCTCCTTCTGGAAACCTCTCCTCCCAAGTCATTTTGGTGATTTATGGTTCCCATTTTAACAATATCGCTCAACTGTTGTGATGAAGATAAATCAATGAAATCACAGTAAGGGGAAGGGCCCAGAAAAATGAGGAAGAGACCGTTTGGCATCTGTGAACACCATTACTAGGGATCCATCTGCACACACATGAATCCTGATGAAAATAGCATTGCCTAGTCCTTTAAGGTTCTTGATCTTCATAATATGTTCTTTACTTAATTATAAAGTGTGCAGGTAGATTAAAGGTGTAAGAGTCCACTCAGTCACCTTCAATAATCTTGAATGAGCTAGACTGTGTACGAGAAGACTTGTGCATTCAATTTCCCTTGAGATGATACACCACAATTCTTGTTACTCCAAAAGTAAGATGGATCCATGTGAGTGTTCATTTCAATGGGTCATTGTTAGCCCTGAACACACAGAAGCAGGTGCTCACCTTTGCCCTTCAAGACAACCATGGCTCTAAATATCAAAGAACTCCAGAGCTGAAAAGCCTTCTTACTTTTTCTTTAAAAAAATCAATTTATTAAAAGTATACACAACATAAACCAGACACCATCTTTGAGTCTCAGACTTAAGAAATGAATAAAATTTCTTATGATCATAGTACATATCTTTTGCTTCTTCCAAGAACAATAAGTCATGAGAAGGGTAGATTTTAAGTGTCAGAATATAGGTTGGTAATTGCTCATTCAAGTGTCCATGTGCAAAAAAGATGAAAGTAACCTTTGATGCCAAAGACTTTTCTTTTTTTTCCAGAAATTTATTTGTTGAACAATCAAGCAAGCTTCTAATGAAATAATATATATATAAATTCTGAAAATTAGAATTACCCCACGAGCCCCCCCCCCAGTTACCCACCCTTATCCCTCTCCCCTCCTTCCCAATACATCTCTACAAATGCCTTAGGTTGTATGAGATGGCACCTTATCTGGATTTAAAACATGATACTAGACCTCCTTTCTCAATGGCCAGGATCTAGCTCCAGCCTCCACAGATGAGTGAAGACATTCGACCCTTGGTTCTCTGGGTTATGCTGATTTTACTCAGCATGATTTCTTCCATATCCATCCATTTACCTTCAAAGACTGCAATATCATTGTTTCTAATTGCTGTGTAAAATTCCATGGTATATATGTATGTACCACAGTTTTTGGATCCATTCATCCAGTGAGGGGCATCTGGGTTGTTTCCATAATTTAGCTATTGTAAATTGAGCTGCTATGAACATCGATTTCACTGTGTCACTGTAATGTGCTGATTCTAAATCCCCTGGAAAAATACCCAGGAGAGGAATAGCAGGATCGTATGGTGGGTTCATCACTAGTTTTTTGAGGATTCTCCACGCTGCTTTCCAGAGGGGCTGTAGCAGTCTGCAGCTCCATCAATAGTGTGTTAGTGTGCCTATCTCTCCACAGCCCCTCCAGCATCTGTTATTGCTTATTTTCTTCATTTTTGCCATTCTGACTGGCGTGAGGTGATATCTTACTGTAGTTTTCATTTGCATTCAGAGACTTCTTTCTTAAGCTGACCTTTGTTATCTCCATTCACCACCCTGCCATGAGAATATTCTGGAAGAAATACCCAGGGAGCCAAAGGTAAACAAAAGTGAAAAAAAATTTAAAGATGACCTAAATTTTAAAGGGGAACCTCTGACCTTAAAGGAAGGAAATTCCTTTTTTATAGCTGCAATTCCCACATTTGTAAAATGGGACAAAAAATACTTTCCATGGCTGTCTCAGAAACTTGTTAAAATTAAAATATGTCCTACATGTGCAGATGCCTGGTAATCTGATGTGGTTGCCCTAGGTCCCTTCTGAGGTCTGGCCTGCAGTGACCTATAACTCTGCCTTACTACTTGCTGCCCACATTACTAAGTCTTCCCTTCACTTTGATTTACCTTGCCTAGATTCCACAAATTAGACATTGAAGTTCAGGAATGGTATCTTCCTCATTCATCCATTTTCCCACCCATTTATTCCTTCCACTTTTATTTTCTGCTATTTCTGGGGGTAGAGTAAGTCTCCATAAAAGTATCAACAGTTGGACAGTCTTGATGGATTTTCCAAAAAGGGAAATCAGTGGCAAGTCATCTGGTGTGGTTAGATCACTTGAGTGAGATGTCAAAATGGATTGGCTGTGGAGAGAAAGTGAAGGAACCTTATTTGCCATTTAGATTTTTTCATGGAGGGAACAGATTGCGTGGGTTCTAAAAGTGTAGACAGTCTCTGTGATCATCGGGGAGCTCTCAAGCCCTCGAAGTTAGCATCAATTTATTTATTAGCAAGCATACTTTCCTTCTGTACAAATCAGAGATGATTCAATTCAGGGCCAACAGCAAGTAAATAAGTAACCAAATTCTTGTCCTTTGAGGATGGAAGTGGTGTTGGTGGGAAAAAAAAAAGGATGTGTGATAATAAATGGAGTAAGATTAATAAAGTGGGACAGTGTCAAAAAGACTTTCCCAGCATAGATCTTTTCCAAAGATCCAGTCCTTCCTGTGCTCCGAAAGGAGAAGTATGACCCTAGTATTGGAGTTCCTTGTCACGGGGCCTGTCTTATGACACCGTATATAATACATTTCCTATGGGAAAATTATTCCTGGTGATATTTTTCTCACAAACACTTTGGAAGCATAACACGTTCGTGAGCAAGGCATCAGTTTAGAGGTCAGGAAGAATTTTGCTGTCTGCACTGAAGCACTTTAATGTCAACATTGTATGTGCGTGACGACTCAGGTTGCTGGAAATCTTTTTCGAAGTTACAGCGTCTTAAGAATGCCAGAAAAAAAACTTGGAAATACTTATTCCTCTGCTCTCATTGTACAGCTCCAGAAAGTTTTGCAGATGGGCTTTCTCTGGGTGTGTTTGATCTGCTCAGGTATGAGGACCACAGGCGACTCTGCCCCACTGGATAGGGCAAGGAAACTTTTAGGAACCTTTCCAAAGTTAGGTGAAAAGTTATGCTAGTTACCTAAGCTCTTTGGACCTCAGTTTCATATCTATAAAGTGAAGAGTGTTGACAAGATGGGTTATAAGACCCCATTTAAGCAACCAATCAAGGCTTCCTTGTGTAGGTGCTGGTCTTTATTGGTCTGAGTTGGAGGCAAAGTGAATCATCTCCCATGTCTGTCTATTGTGATGTAAGTTTACCCGGGGCTGGATTCTTAGGGAAGCACCCCAGAAAGAGATGAAAGTTGGTGTAATATTGAATAAGACATCCTTTGCCCATGGTATATCTTATTCATTGCAGAAAGACACCGTTTCTGAAAAGAGCTATTACAGGTGCAGAGAGGACCCTTAGAAGGACACTTAAACTTCTTCCCACTTTAAAGTGAGCAAGCAGAGTAGGCCCCATAACTTTTCACATGCAATAAAGAAGACAGTGGATTGGACTTTCTTTGATTTGGGGGAAGGAGTTATACATTTGAGTTCAATTTACTCAAATGATACTGCTGAACCAAAATACAGTATGACAGAAAATTAATTGTGATAAAAATTTAAAATGCTATAAAGAACTGTGTTCATTTAATTTCCCATTACTTTGTAGAATGCACAGAACATAAAATTTATAGAATGACTCTCATAAAGGCCCTGGTCTACTTTCTCCATCTGACCGTGAGGCTTCACCCTCACCTGCATGCTGTTGGAGGTTTTAAAGAAGATGTTGTCTTGAAAGAACATTTTTTTTTTTGTTCCATGCATCTAAAAAGGACAACATCGGTGACAGTATACGTTGCTCTTTTATATGAAGCAAATATTTGCTCATTAATCTAAAACTGAAACAAATTTCTCAAACCGAGTTTCTTGTAAAACTTATGGCTAGTGCCTATTTCTTTTATAACAATATTTAGAGAGAGGGACAGTGAGAGAGAGAAAGAGAGAATCAATTTTTATTTAGTTTTTCATCTGGCCTTTGTTGCTTCAACACTTTGTTGTATATGTGGTGCAGGGGTTTGAACTCATGTCTTTGCACATGCCACGCAAGTGCCATAACCACCAAGCCACCACTCCAGCCCTAGTGTTACCTATTTCTTAGAGGTTCTTGTTCAATGATCTTCAGTTGCTTGTTGAAAGACCATAGGGTAAAAAGTCTCTGGAGCCACACCTGGGTTAAAATTATGGTTTATATTCTAGTCCTGAAACCCAAGGCAAAACAATTAACTTCTCTGGGCCTTAGGACCTCATCTGAAAAATGAAAATAATAGTTGTATAAAGAATTCATAGAAATAAAAGGATTAAGAAATTGAATGCATATGTAGCATGCTTAGATGAATACAAGACATATAATCCATGTTAAATGGATGCTAGTTATTAATGTTGTAAGTTTATCTTTGATTGAATGATCCAAATTGCCTTACAGTGCAAATTCACTTTTCTGTATGTCCTTCAGCACCCAAATACAAGGGTCTTCATATCACATTCTGTTTTTGAGTTTAGTAGTGTGCTTGTACTAGCAAAGCATGAGAAAGGAAAGTTCTTGCATTGAAGGGACCTAATTGGTATTTGTTAAAACAAAACTCCAAAGAAGCCAAAACACAGTCATTGAGTACTAAACTCTGATGTAATGGGTCACATTGAATACCCACATGAAGAAATGTATTGGAACTCATCAGAGTTCATTTTTTGGGGGTTTTATTTTCAAGTAGATGCAGTCAGAATCTTGACTAGCTTGCAAATACAGTTCCCATGCAACACCCAGGTACATTTTTGCCAGGTATAACAGAGGATGCACAGCCACGTTTGAATTTCAGAGTGCATGACCAACGACTTTTCATGTAAGTAGGTTTCATGCTATATCTGGGACACTCTTGCACTAAAATATTTTCATTGTTTATCTGAAATTCAAATTTAACTGCCTGTCCTTGTACTTTTTCATTGGTTAAATTTGGCAACTTGATTTACATGGTATCTTCAAAAAAACAGATATTAGTTGCCTACTTCTAAAATTTTTGAGTTTTTACATGGAAATGTGAATTCTTATGTTCTTTTGAAAAAAAAAATTGCAAAGCTCCGGTAAAACTGGGTCTTGGTGGCAATAATCAACTGGACATAGAGTGGCCCTATCCTTTGGGAACATGTACCCTCTAGCCCCTACAATCCCTTCCACTGGTCATCATCTTGCTTCCTTGCCTTTTTTCCACTGGTTTATGTCAATTTCTCCTGGAGGTCAGGAGCTCCAGGGTAATTTGTAAACTTAGTGTATTTTGCTCTTTATTTAGCATGAGGTCTTAATAAAGGTTTAGATGTGCACTAAATTTGTAAGGACTTCAGCAAAACCTGAGATCTGTGGATATTTGGCTGAAGAATTCTCTGGCTCAATGGAGACATTTCCCTCAGATAGGCCGGGTCCTAGGATGTCCTCAGGGACTAGTCACCCGTTGACAGTCTTAAATGCCTTAGAATTTTCGCTTCTAAGCCTCTGTTGACTGACAGATGAGGAATAGTAAGTCTGATGTTCTGCACTACTGGGTCCAATCCAAGGACAAGAGCAGAAATTCTTGCACTCTTTCGCGAACTAACTTCCCCAGCAATTTTTAGCTTGAAGTGTTTCAAGGCGTGACTTTCTGTACTGGTTAAAATGAAACGGACAAAATTAACTTAGAAATTAGTCATTTGTTGAATGATGCTTGACTTCATTTGTGAAGAGTACTACTTACATTTTACCTGTCACAGATGAGATGGCCATATACTTGGATGAATGTAATCCTTTTATTGGTTTGTGTGGACACAAACCATCAGAGGGTTACTTGAAAACCTTTTGAGACTCGGAGAAATTAGACGTGATATTAATGCTATAAACTCAGGGTGAGTGTAAACGTGTAGATAATTTTCAAGGGTAAAATGCATCCAATAAAAATGTCATTCTTTTGTCCCTGCATCCCTGAGGTGTAGATGTTTATATTTACTTCATTGACCACAACGGCAGAAGAATCAGAGAGTCAATGAATTAAAATAATCTCTTTCCAAAACTACTCTGTTATATTTGCAGTTGTATGCACCCCCAAGTCAACATGTTCTGAGAATGCATCTATATGTCCAAAGTAGAAATTGCAATGTGAAAGTTTCAGTTGCTATCAGGGAGTAAATGAACTGCATATGAATATGAGTGTGAAGTCTGGATTCGACTGTGGACAGAAAATAGAATTTGCATAGTGACTTGTCCTCTGGTCAAACAGTTAACTTACAAAAGCAAATTATTCAAGAAGTCTTGCTGATGGGAAGTACCATTAGCAAATAAATACATATTTATATGTTGGGATTTTTAACAAATTTGCACGTCTGGCATTTCACTCTGGAAAGCACATTTAGATAAATTTTAATATATCTACCTTTCAAGGTAATGGGCTATTCAAACAAATTAATAAGCAATCAAATTAGCCTTGAGAAGAGAGATTTACCGAAAGTGAATGCTAATCAATGTTGTAATTATTTCTTCTGGATTTAGTCTTTAGTTATAAGGCTTTGGAAAAAATCATCTCAAAAATTCTGGTAAACCATTAAAAAATTAAAGCAGCATAGTTGCAGCTTATTATTGAGAATTACGTATGCATTTTTTATTGGTTAAGTACTTGTTTTGGTCCCTCTGTTTGATGGTTACTGCTGGAGACATGAGATAGAATAGTGCGAATTAGGGGAGCCCATTCTCTCTTGCATGGTGGTAGGATCCACTTAAGAAGTAAACAAGAGGTTTTCAGGCACTGTCCTGCGTGATGAAGAGAACACAATGGAAAGGGGGTGACAGGGCTGCAGAGGCAGATTAAGGTATCAGGTTTGGGCAGGGAAATGAGGGTAACAGAATGAGGCTATCTGCATAAACTAAATTATGCAGTGAGAAATAACAGCAAGTCCGAAAGTCCTAAGGTGAGACTACCATCAGGCAAGACCATGAAAAGCTGGTCCTTGAAGCGGCCTGGTGGGTAGGAGGGAGGGCATAGTGCACACATCCCTTCCCATCCAGGGAGCCAAGATCCACGCTTCTTCAACATCTTCTTGCTTTCTGTGGCTTCCTCTCCCTAAACCTTTCAGCATCTCCCTACTGCTTGCAAATGGAGTTCAGTATCTTCAGTATGGCTCCTCAGTTCTGGTTGCACATAGACTCCCTGGGACATGTTTTAAAAATCCAAGTGTTCAAGGTGCACCCCAAAATGATTACATCAGAGGCGACATTTTTATCCAGTTTCATCTTAATTCTAAGGTATCGTCAATGTTGAGAAACACTGAGCTAGACCTATGCAAACCTGTAGAAGTATCACATGAGCTACATGTAGTCTAGTGACTGCATTAGAAAAGTAAAATGAAGCAAGTTATCATAATATTTTTAACACAATTATGTCTAAAATATTACTATTTCAACACGCAATCAAAAAAATTATTAGAAATATTTTGCATTTTTTCATACTGAGTCTTTGGAATTTAATGTGTGTTCAGATGAGCATAATCTCAATTCTGATGTTAAATATTCATCAGAAATACTTGATTTGTATTTGGAGCTTATAACATTTACAGTTGAAAGAGGAGATTCCCATACCCAAGCTGTTCATCACATACTTAAATGTTTTGCTATTACTGAACTGAGCATCAGTTGTAAAATTTGATTGTAAATTAATGAAATGAAATTGAATTCTAAGTTCCTTAGTCCTAGTGGCCATATTTCAGGTATTCAATAGTCACAGGTGGCTCATAGCTACCCTACTAGAAAATACAGCTCTAGACCATCAATCCAACCTACTTTCCAGTATCATGGAGTCCTGGAATAAGAAGCAAAACATAACAAAAAACATCAAAGCTGAGTTTTGTGTTTAGAGATTAGTTGGTTTAATTAATCCCTAATTCTGTGTTATGTGTTTACAGGTTGGTTAATGTCTACTAATCTTAGTTTTCATATCTATAAAATAAAAATAATATTGTTCCTATATTGTCATTAGCATTAAATGTGATAGCTGAAGTACAAGTACCTTGTGTAATGGGATATTTTGGTATTGGGAATTAAACCCAGAGATACTTTAACATTAAGCTCCATCCCCATCCCTTTTTAATATTTTTTATTTTGAGACAGTCTCACTAAGTTGCCTAGGCTGGCCTTGAACTGTCAAATTTCCTGTGTCAGCCTCCAGAATCACTGGGATTATAAGTGTGCACTGTGGTACCTGACCCTAGAATAATGCCTTTTATACAATAGACTTTGGATTAGTTACATCTTTCCTCTAACCTAACCCACTCTGCCTATCTTATACTTAACACTCCAACTCAATTGACTCTCCTTATTTAAAAAAAATAAAAATAAATAAAGACAAGGACTTTCATACTTGTATATCTTTTATTTATGATTATCTTTCTAAATTTCCTCATCCCTCTCCTTTCTTCTCTTCTTGCCATCTTGTTCATGAAACACCCCAACAAACAGGATTGTATACACATATATATTTTCAGACACTTTACTGTGAGCGCTGATTTGCATGTATTTTGCATATTCTTTGTGTGAGTCAGTAGTTGCAGGCTGGTACCTGGCCCATGGTCCTATTTTACTTTAGCAAATGCAGCATGGATCCTTATGGGGTTAAATATTGGTCACTAGCATCTAAGAAAAAGTAGGTTTGCACAGAACTTAGACTTGTAGAAATTAGATGAGAAGAAGCCTTACTAACAAAGGCCTTCATTTGCACCTAATGTGCTGAGCTGAGTTGAAGCCATCTCCTTCATCAACCCTAGATATGCACAGGTTCCATCACTGCCTGTTGTCTTTCCGATTCTGAAACTAAATGTCACCTGCTATTTATCATCAGTCTTACATGAGCAATTTTATCACTACTTCTCTGGCCAAAGTATAACCACAAATGTATGAATTCTGGTCTATTTCAATGCATATGTAAATTTGTCCTCTGCAAATCCATTCCCTGTCCAGCCTCCCAAGGAGCTAAGGTTTTTAACTCATAGAGATATTAGGTCACTTTCTTCTGCTTTCCAAAGCAGAAGTCTTAGAGATGGGGCTCAAGTGCCATATTGAAAGTGAAATATATAAATGTCCTGAAATGTGACTTTTGACAGAAATGTGTACAAGTTTCACACTTCTGACAAAACCCATTATTAATTGATCTTCAAGTCTGAAGTCCAACTCACTTTCTAATCAGTTATAGCAGGGCTTTTTGGAGATGGTAGTAATATAGTAAATGAGCTCCTTGAAGCAGAGCCCAATAATTTTTTTTTCAGATTAGTCAACATTTTGGTGATAATGCATGGTTATATCAAAGACACTAAGCAACAGAACAGATATCACATATCAACTTCTGCCAGTGGATAAGACCCCAGAAGTAGAAATTTATATGTTGTTTCATCCTGAAGAGTCTTTTCAAAGACTTTTTAAAGAATTTTGGATTTCCATACCCCACTGAAAAACTTTAAAAAATGGCTTTATCCTATGTGAGGAATTAATTTTGCATTTTCAAGTTTGGGGAGTATCTTTTTTTTTTTTTAGTAGAAATGCTTTTGGAGGTCATAAAGTTCAAGTTTCTCATTTAAAGCTTTAAGAAATGAGGTCTAGGGAATATTCACTGGATGGGGCTGGTTCACCCAGCTGGATAGCTATGTGATTTGTATTTGAATTCAAATATCCTTATACCTGGTAAAACTCTAGAGATAGTTATCAGAACTTTCTTTATATCTAAAATTAGGACATAAAAACAATTTCATTTGATTTTTGAAAAATGCTAAATATAGCGGTTAAATGGAAAGATTATGCCCTCACTACAGCCTCATGCATTCTTGTTGTTCCAAACAAGGACTTATTTTTCAGAAAAAAAAATTCAAACTAAGATACATATTTAATGTTTTTCCTGACAATAATGCATGTTCATTTCAGTTTGACTTAAATGATTCAAGAATAGGTAAGGAAGAATGTAAATAGCATTAAAAATCTTACAAGAAAAGATTATCCATTTGTTCTTCAGTGCCTGTTGTTCCACACCATGTTTTGCTTTGTACCATGTAAAATTCTGCATAAATATGATCATGTATTTATATTTTAATCATCTTTTATTTTCCCCTCTCGGTTGTAGGAATTTTCCATCATTTTCACAATACTGAATAACATCATCTTATGGTGGCATTAAAATCCCACAGAATAGTTGTACCATAATTGATTTTATCAGTATGACAATTAAGTTATTTATAATTTTTCCTAGATATTAAGATCAACATTCTTAATGTGTTTTACCTAATCTCTACATGTTATCAAAAAATGAGCCCCCAGCATTGGCTTGAATGAATCTCATTTACAGTATGAATATACATTATAAGGGTTGGTATAATTATGAATCACTTTCATTGTATGGCTTATGTACTTTGGGTATTTACAATTACAGAATGAACTCCCAATCAATAAATCCCCTTGTGACACTGTAATTTCAAGTATAGAATGAAGACTCTGATGTTCTAATAATACAGACCCTTGACCTCCACCAGTTCTCAAGGACATAACCATAGCAATCACACTATCTTTTCATAAAATGTGATAAGGAATCACTAAAAGATTTAAATCTTTGTCCTCTTGATGAGTCAATAAATTGATTCTTTAGTTTTTCTGGAGCATCATGGCAAGATGGGAATGGGAGTTGCTGAACATCACTGCTTCACATGTGCCCTGCCCCCCATCCCCCAACCCTTCACACCTTCCCTGTGGGCTAAGGGGTTCAATCTCCCAAGCCTTGTTTTGTTTCTCTTGTGCTTGGGCAGATCTCTTCACTGGCTCTCTTTCCGTTTCCTCATCTCTAAAACCAGAATGATGTTCATTCCTTCCTCGTGGGGCTCTTGTAACAGGTAACTGAGATGTTTATCAATATAGCCATTTGCTCAACCTGTGTGCCAGGGATTGTGGCCACAACCCCTGCACACTCAGCCCTGGGTTTACTGTTTTCACAACCACCTTGTGCAGTGAAAAGCTGCCAACCATTTGATTCCTTTTGTGTAAGTTTCCCCATAGGAGACGCGGAAGGCAGGTGCCTGGAGGATTTTGGACCGGGTCCACCTGAGTCCCTCCTTCCTGGGGGAGCCCTCCCATGCTCTGATTCTTTACCATGGCAAATTTACAAACAGCATCATGGAAGTTTTTCCAGTTTGGGATTTTGAGCAAAATATTTATTTCCCAAAAACAAACAAATTAAATCTGTGATTATCTGGTGGTCAACCGCACAGCCTAGCTAACCTTTAACAAACTTTCTGCCCTGTATTCAAGGACCGCATTTCACTTGTTCAGTATCATGTTTCTCTTCCTGAGCTTTTATTTTTTTTAAACAGTGAGAGACAGAGATACAGAGACAGACAGAATCAACTTTTATTGAGTTTTTCACATGGCTTTCCTTGCTCCTACACTTAGTTGTGTACGTGGGTGCTGGGGTTTGAACCTGTGTACTTGAGCATGCCAGGCAAGTGCTGTAACCACCAAGCCTCCACTCCAGCCCCTCTTCCTGAGCTTTTTATTCCTGCACTGCTACCTTCTCAAAAACTAACCACCAGACTTCCCTCAGTAGGTATAGGTTGGAGGCAAATTTGGTTGGTTGAGTTAAAAAAAAAATCATTAATTGTAAATCCTTAAATAATACAAAATTTAAACAGGATAAGATCTAAATTTCTGGCTTAAAAAAAATAGATTTGGTGGTCCTGGATTCTCATTCTCCCTAAGTGCAGTTGGCTGGTGCCTCCCTTAGATGGATCAAACACTCCTGTTCCCTGATACCCGAAAGGCAGCCTCTCCTTTCCCTATACCCAGTTTTATTTTTTATTACTTGCCCAACCCCCATGGAGATGCCCTTAGCTCTGCCCTGTGTGGATTTGCTCTTTTCCTCTTCCCTCCACATGATTGTCTCTGACTCTTGACATTTCTCCCTTCTTCCCCACTTTTAGCAGCCAACTCTCTGCATCTCTGCTGCTTCTCCTGGCTTCTGTCTCTATAGTAACAGAACCCAGCAAAGAAGTGAAAGATGCTGGGTCATGCCAGCAGGGGGTGGGAGAGTCCTGAGAGGTGAAGGGGAACCCACATTACAGCCCACAGGCAATCCCTTCCCATGGGAAATGACCACAGGAGCCTGGTGGGCACCCAGCTGCCCACTCCCCCACGCTGACCTTTTGCTTAGGGGATCACATCCTGCAGAGTTCATTGGATGGGACCAGGTGTGAGAGCCAAAGGGCCTTAATCTCATGTCATCTGGTCCTGTTGCTAACCACTTGTAGGCTTTGCATCAGAATCACCCAGGGGACTGTGTGACCACGAGGCTGCCTGTGTGTCCCTGGTGCCACTGTGATTTGGTAAACTGAAATTGGACCTGGAACATGTAGCTTTTAGAAATGATCCAGGTGTTCCCAGGAGCTGATTTCCAGGAAGGCTTTTGGACATAGGTAAAAGCTAGACATACATAAAAGCTGCCCTTTGAATATGGGGAAACCTACCCCTAGAAAGTGATTAAGATTTATTCTGTAGATCAATGCTGAGGTGCAGGATCCAGGAGATCCACTTCATGAAAACGTTCCTTTGAAGCAGCAGAGAATATTTGCTTTTCATTTCAATAACCAATTTAGGCCATCTGTCATCCCTTATCAAACCTATGGAAATTTTTGATGTTGGAAGTTTGATGTTAAAAATATATGTACATCCAGACTTCTGAGAAAATGCAATCCAGAGCCTGGATCCCCAAATTACATTACTTAAGTTAGCAAACTTGCAAGTCATCCGAGATCCTGAGTCAGTAGCTGATTCTGAAATAAAACAGCTTCATGGATACATATAATTAAACTTATAGCAAGAACAGAATAGCAAGGATCTTTCTTCCAAGTACCTCTCTTTATTTGGTTGCCTATTTTGAATTCCTTAAAGCTTTGTGAATTGTTCAGTTCTTCTTCCTACTGAAATGACCTTCGTGCAGGTTGATTTCCTAGGTTCAGGCTGTGAGCTGCGGGGCATTTTCTAATCTTTCTATGCCATGGTTAGAAGATGGATAGTGATGATTGCTGGATTAAAACACCTAGGCATGTGCACATCCAATTCAATGATTTGTCAGAATTCCACAGAGAACCAAGAAAAGGATATTAATTTTAAGCGAATAAGTACAATTTTACCCCCAGTCTAGGGAATATTATAAGATTACAGCTATAGCTAATTTTAAGAACTTTATGAGCTTCTGGAAAATACATACTCAAGAGTACAACCACCAAAAAAAATTAAAAATGCATGCATGTAACTGAACAACAAATAAACCACAGTAGGAGTGCTTAGTGGTATATCCTGCACCTCTGTCCTCGGAGTTAGGGTTAAATGCGACCCTCAGTCTTCAATGGGATATATGTTTGGTCTGCTTCTCTCTTGAGTTTTTGTTAAGGGTGAGTCACAAAACAGTTTTGATCATTAGTGGAAAGGGTTTCTGAAGGGAGTGAAGCCTAGAAAGTAACGTCTTGGAAATCAACTAAATGTCCTTGTGTTTTATTAGCTAGCACTTTTTATAGCCCATAATAAAGTCAGCTCAGAAGGTCACTTCTTGAACACAGCTATGAATATTGTAGTTTCTGACTTCTCAAATTGTTTATAAGCAGGCAAGATGAGGATTTCTAATGAATATTTGGCCGAAAGAAACATTGTGATCTATATGTTTATGAATCATGCAAGGAAAAAGTAAACTGGACCCCTCTCCATCTCTACCCCTTATCTCCATTCAGCCCAGGGTAGCCAGTGCCAACCATATGGAAGTTGAGGTCATTACATTCTTGTCTTTCTTTTTCCTTTTGGTATCTGTAGAGCTTGTGGGGTACTACAGAGCCCTTTATATGTTTTCTTTCTAACTCAATGGAAGGATATAGGTACCTTCTTTTTTGCTATCTTCCATGTTTTTAGTGTCTCTGTGGTTGAGCACAGTTATGTACTGATAAGACCCTCACCTAAATGACTTCCTTTTCAGCTCAAAAAATAGAAGAGTAGTTATTGGAAGTAACACCAGGTAGATTTACAAAGACAGGTCAACGGGAAAACTTTGGACAAGCTCAGAAGTTAAAGGGAGAAAGCACATAGTTTTACCAGAATAATTTCCTAAGTGTCATACCCTGGACAGACAGGTGTTAGAAGGACCTGACACAGGTTACTAATATCTGCAGGAACAGCATTAAAGGGGCAATAGAACATTGCAATGAAGCACATATATAATTCACATCTTGATGTTCGTGCTACTGTTTGGAGAAATTGACTTCATGAAATAATGTAATTCAGTCCAATAAAACCAAATTAACACACAACCTTGCTGATGTATAGATATTCTTCAACTGGATTTATGAATGAGGCAGTCAGGACAAAGCAGTTTTCTCCAGGTTCTGTTTCTATCCACCTGAACTCCATCACTGAAGCTACGGATTTGGGCATTGTGCTCTTGCTTGTGTCTGTCTTCCATAGATATGAAGCCAATTATGCCAAGCTGATTGTAGTCTTCTGCACTGATGAGTGTCCTTTCAAAGATTTGTTGACGATTTCGCTTGGTATTTCCTTTGGTTGAAGGTGCAGTTTATAAAGCAGAAGCCAGCTAATCAGTTTCAGTTTATTTTACAGTGATTTTGTGCATTCTTTTCTTGTCTTTTATATGAAAATATGTTATCAACTTTTTGTTCCTAATGATAAAAAGAGATGACCACGAAACTTTTTAAATGACTTCAATTGAAGAGAGGTAAGCATTGAATGTAAGCAATTTGGCCATATTATTACAAGTAACATTGATACTCATTAGTGGAAGCATTTTTATTTTCAGCAAATAAAAGTAGACACACTACCAACACCTAACATCTCATTCAGCATTTATAACTCATTTCTTGCAGTGGGGGATAGTTTTGGAGTTTAGATTTTTAAGACATGGTAGATGATTCTAAAATGTAAAATTCTTATATCGCATGGTAGTATCCATAGATTTTTTTTGTACATTTTTTTACTTTAAATCAAACAAATATTTAAAGAAACAAGAGGAAAATCTTTTGGATGAAATGCTTTCATGTGTATTCTGCAAGGAAATATCCAAGACTTTCTCAGTCTAAGCGTACATTGATTTTCTTGAATCCTCAACATAATCATGAATTGCCTATATGTAAGAATAGTCCTCTGGTGAAATGGTTTATATCAGAGTTGCATAAACCAGGAGGGGCTTGATGGATCTTGGGGTGGTGCAGAAAATTGAGACACGTCTACCCTGAACTTTATTTACAAAACTAGAGTTCTTCTTGCTTATGTCAAGAAAGAGAAAGATGATGTGATATCCCTGTGTGGCTTTCTACATCCCAGACCATGAATGATGTGGCTGGCTGATAACTCCTCCTGCCCAACCCAATCTTAAGGACTCTGAAGCAGAGCCTGGTGCATCGTTTTATAGAGCCATTGAACTTACAGATGCTGGCACTGGAAGATGTCGTAGTTTGGTGTCCTGAAGCGGTAGCCCTCCGTTATACTCCTATTTCTGAACATAAGGAGATAAAGATGGTAAAGAAGGAGGCAGGTATACATGTTAAGTTTTTAAAAAGTGTTTCAGGAAAATTGATTTGAACTATTACTACTATTTTCCCGCTAGTGAATGTCTGAAGAGTCTGTTTAACTGTATTGATAAAGCCTGAGCCTCTTTGAGGTCTCCATTAGTATCTTTCACTTGATGGATCCTCTACTCTCGGTGATTTTTTTAGCTGAAGAAAGGAATTAATACTGTCATCTCAGCTTTAACACATTTCTTGTCAAAAGGGAATATCATCCTAGAAGTAGGTTAAGAACTTCTGTGTTTGTAGTTTTCTCTTACAAATAACAGTGCTTTGGTATTTCTTGGTGCATGGATGAAGCTTCCCTTCCTATGAATATGTAATAAATCTACATACGTATAAACATGTTTTAAAATGGGCAGAGGACCAGCTCAGCAAGCATTTCACGGCCTGACTTTACATTCAGGTACCCAGCTGCAATTGGAACTCTATTAGCAATTTAATTTTGGTTTTCATTCTTTCCATTCCTGAATGTCACCACAGACTCTATTTTATTTGAAACATATACAAGCAGAGATATTACTATGCATAGTAGTTCTCTAATTGCAGCATATTTCATTAGACCGCACACATTAATTCCACTCCATTGGGGAAAAAAGGAAACTGGAAGTAACCACATGATAGTTGGCTTCATATGAATTTTTATGAGTAAATATTCACCCTGATTTGATGCTATTTCATGAGTGATCCTCACAATTTCATTATTGGAGGACTAATATGACCAAATATATAATTACAGAGCTGGTAAGTTTAACCACTCTGAATAATTTGTGTTAATGCCTCTGCTTATTTAAAACTTTAAATTCATAGTCTTTGATGCTAGGCATGGTGATGATGTCATTCTCCACCATTTTCTAAGGTCCCTGTACTTTCTTTTATTCTTGTTTGTATTTTCATGATCTCTTATCAACCAATTTATTTTATATATACCTGTATATAATGCATATAATCACTGGATATATATAATATATTATACAATGCATTTAATCACTGAATATATACAATATATATATTCACTAATCAATCATATGCCGAGAGACAATAAATCAATAAATGATGCCACAGTCTATTAGTGAGGCTCAGGGTAGAATAGCAAAGGAGGCAAGAAAGCTGCCTTGTAGAGCTATATTCCAGGGGAGGGGGAAGAGAGATAGAAATTAGTCCAGTAAGCAGCAATGAATTGGTAATAAGATAGGTTTAGATAATTGACAGTCCTGTAAAGATATTTAAACACAGCGAGAATGAAATACTTGATGGGAAAGCATATCATAGGTATTATGGTTCAGAGGGCACTTTGAGGAGAGGACATTTGACTGACACCAGCCTGGAGAAGGTGTGGGGGGAGTATTCTGCGCTGAAGGCCGAGCACCTGCAAAGGGCCTGCAGCAGCCTAAAGTCCGGAGGATTGTTTAAGGATCAGAAAGAAAGCTAGAGGCTATATCCCATTAAGTTGGAAAGGGATAAAGTGAACAGATATGTGGAGATCAGTCTCTAACAGGCTGTGTGTGTGCATGTGCGTGTGTTTGCACACATGCCATGTTTGCTTTGTTTGAATAACTGCTCAACATTCCAAGATAGCTTACTTAAAATTATATCCTTCGGAATCTTAATTTTTCCACTCTGTAGACCAACAAAAGAATTATCTCATTCAAATATATAATATTAATTTCTTCTTTATGTAAGTTACTTCATGGATTCTCACATTATATCAGTAAACATTCTCATGTTAGATTCTTACTCTATTTTATTTTGATGCAAACTGTTTTTCTCTCCACAATAGAGGAATCCTTTTATGAATGGTTTCTCTCTTCACCTATTATTGCTTTACATCTTTGAGTAGGAAAGTCAAATGATGTTGGTAATTATTTTCCCAAGGCAGTGAAAAAAGATATATTAAATTGTCTCCATAATCAGTTGAATTTGCTTTTATCTGTCCTGTTTTCCAAGGGCCTTTTTCTATTACATATACGCACTTTTTCAAATTCTTTTTTTTTTTTTGCCATTTCTGTTCCTCTCTGATGGCTTTTATCATCTTTCATCAGACTTTGCCCTGATACTAATTTACTACTACCTGTACGTTTAGTTAACTTGCTGTTTATTGCTCTGGCCTAGATCATTAATGAAGACTCTAAGTGAGACCTGACAGACCCTCCCACAATGAATAGACTTTGCCATTTGTATTTTTATTCTGTTTTGGGACCCTCAATCTTATTAAAAAGAAAAAAAAAGCCTTACCCTCAATCTCAATTTGATGTGGAAACCAGAATTTTTGAATATTTATTTGTATTTTTAAATTTTTCATTTTTTTTAAATCTTCAGGTTCTAGCTTTAAAAATTGATACATAATGAACAAATGTGAAGATGTATTCATTTCTTCAATCCTGGTAAAGTCATGTAGCATTGAATTTGTGGAAGGTTTTAGCTGATCACTTCCCAGACTCTAGTTTTTCCACTCTTTGGAAAAGTAACACCCTAATACAATTATTCTGTGAGCTTCAACTTACCTCATGATAATTTCATTCATCAAGGGACTTATGTGATTGGTTCAGGAAAAAAAAAGTGTTCTCAACTGATCTTAAGTCCTATACAGCACCTCTATTTCTTACTGTTATTTTCTTTAGGTTATATGATTTGGAGATTTCTGTTTTTAAGCTCTTAATTTAGAGACTTATCCAAAAATTTCACCCAAATAAGACATCATTTTATGATTTCATTGATGGTTATTTTAATTTTTGATGTATCAGGAAGTTATATTGGGAAGTTCTCTGTTCGTTTCCTGTCTCTGGCCCCAGTTAGTTTCATCCTGTTACAGAGTCCTAGAATAACCAAATGAAACTTTTAGAAGAAGTTCCTGTGCCCTGGCTTTACTGCCCTTAGATTAGCACCACTTCATGCCCATAAGAGAGGGTGGAGAGGTGACAGGAATTGGGAACAGAAGGTGAAACGATTCCCATAGAGTTGCAGGGTCTGGTGACCAACAAGTCCTGGGCGGCTCCCTGGAACCCAGAGAGTGCATTTCCAGAGGGTGCTTGACCCAGGTTCCTCGAAGTCTCCTGGGCATGAGGGTGGCTCTGGGTGTGTTCCTGAGGATGAAAAGGGTGAACATGGCCCATAGGTGGGATCAGGATAGGTGCTGCTTTGGGATTTGCCCGTGCTTTTGGAGTCTGCAGACAGAAATGTTGTATGCTTTCCAATGCCTTTGTAGGAGAATCCTTCTGAAAGACTCCACCTAGGGGGCAGGAAAGGCAGAAGAAAGAGGCTAAGGAATCCTTAGAGGATCAACATTGAGAAACAGGGGCTGTAGTGGTGGCTCAGTGGTTAGGGCACTTGCCTGGCATGCCTGAGGATGCGGGTTCAAACCCCAGCTCCACGTGCACAACTAAGTTTAGGAGCAACGAAAGCCACATGAAAAAACTAAATACAATTGATTCTGTCTCGCTCCCACTGTTGTCCTTCTCTCTCTATTAAAAAAAAGAAAGAAAGAAAGAAAAGCCTGAGAAACAGTCCCAAGGGACAGCCAAAAGAGACATTGGCTTGCCTTCGGGGACCTGCTGTTGAGACCTCCTCTTATAAGTAGAAAAGGAAAGAGGAAGAAATCCTTGGACAGCCAGGAATTGATCATCTTCCCTGACCCAAGGGCTCCAAGACCAGGCTGCTGGGATGTGAGTGAAGTGAAGCAAGTCCTTCCTGGGGTCTTTTATCCCTTGTCTTCTTCCCTGCTCCACACTGGGAAAGATTAAAGCCCAAAGCAGCAGAGCTGGGGCTGGGAAAAGCGGAGAAAGACAAAGCAGTAAAGGGATGCAGAGCATCAGGCCCTCACCTTGACCGTGGATTTCAATTTTCAGGCTTGCAGCAGGGCTGAGGAAGTAGAGATGCAATGATGGAATTGAAATGGACTTTAGAGTTTTGGTTAACATCATGGACTGCACATTTCCATTATTGAATAAAAGCATTGTTCTCATGAAAAGTCACCTAAGAATGTTTTTTTTGTTTGTTTGTTTGCATGTTTTAATCTGGGAGACTAGAAAAGCACTGGAGTCAAGCTAAATTGTCCCAAAAGGGCAAAAAATGCCAACCACTTAAGAATGAACTTGAATGGAGACATAGGACAAGACTATCAACGCTATGTTTTATCCATTTCTCCTTCACATAATCTTAATAACCCAGGATTTTAACCCTTTCACTTTTAATGAT
This sequence comes from Aplodontia rufa, assembly GCA_004027875.1. Lineage (NCBI taxonomy): Eukaryota > Metazoa > Chordata > Mammalia > Rodentia > Aplodontiidae > Aplodontia > Aplodontia rufa. Next base: position 11,400 of record PVKS010002035.1, on the reverse strand, counting down.
TTTCAGAAACTTAAAGTTAGGTCAGACACTTCCTTCCCAAAACATTTCATAATCTTCTTGGTGTTATTCTTTTCACCCTTATTTGATATGTGATTATTTTCCTTTCTTAAGAGAGAGAGAAGAAAGAGTTAATTTTTTATTTGTTTTGTCTTCTGGTTTTTGTTTTTCCTCCACTTAGATGTGCATGTGGTGCTGGGATCAAACCCAGGTTTTCGCGCGTGCCAGGCAAGTGCTCTACTGCTGAGCCACCTCTCCAGCCCAAATATCTGTTGTTCTGTCTCTTTGGTCTTGTAGGAATGAAGCCCAAATCTAGCTGCAGAGAAATGCAATAGGAAATGTAAACATCAAGAGAAGGTGGCAGGATGATGAAGGATCTCAGATCCTTACTATCTGAGGAACAGACAGAGGGCAAGGGGCATACTTATTCTGTAAAAGAAAGGATAAAAATAATTTGGTACCAATTTTCCCATGTTTTAGAAGACACTCTCTATTTCTGCCTGTCTTCATACAATGAACCCAAAAGTATTGTAGACAGGGAGATTAACTTCAGCCTGAATTATAGCTTTAATGCATTCAAAGCTGTTTCTAAATATTGTAACGGGGTGTCCCCAGGAGAAGCTGTTATATGCAAGCAGAGACTGACTAGTTAAATGCAAGGGGTGGCTAGTGTGGATCGTGGCATTGGGAAGGATCTTGTATTTCATGACCTTGGCCTTCCTTGCCAGTGTGGAGATTCTAAGTGTTGATGAGGTTCATTGAGGAGATACTGACCAGGAGCCTCTGAGAGCATTCCGGAGCCATTAACTGTAATCTGTGGCGGAGGCACCTGTAGGCTCACAGAAACCGTGCTGGCAGTAACGCGTTTGTCCGTCTGAGACCCATGACTACTGCCCATGCTGTGGTTTCCTGGCGGGATTTTGTTTTCTTTTCTAGTTGTGCTAACCGAGTAGAAACAAAACAGCCAAAGAATGCAATAGACATTACAAAAATAGAAGATTTGTGCACGTAAGATAGGTGAAGCCCCACATCAATATTTATAGCATCTGGTTTCACTTTAAAGATTTTTATTCTTCCAAAGCATATCAGTAACCAAGATAAGTATAAGGTTCTGAGATAAAGTTTTCTGTACAAAAAATAGTATATCTATACCTATAAGTATATGCATATATGTATATATTTACCATAAATGAACACAGGAGAGCAAAAGAGCTCACCCTCCCAGCAAATGCCTCACCAACATACAACCCAAGGAGAGCTGTGTATAAAGACATGACTACATTTCGTTTGCCTCTTTGTGAGTCTAGTCCCCAAACTGGGACTTTAATAATGTTCTGCTTCTAGAATTTACAATGGAAATCTTATCTTTCAGGATACAAACACAACCTTCTCTCTGGCAGTAGACATAAGGCTTATAAGATTCATTCGCTTGTCTACAAGTATTTTCAAACATTCCATTATTTTTATTGTGTTAAAAAAAACACGCCTTCATCTTACACTTTCACCTAGCTCACACACTACATCTGTGACCCTCTTTACAGCAAGGTTCCCCAGGGCTGTCTGTGCCATGGTCTTCATCTCTCCTCCCATTCTTTCTTGACCCCACTCATTTGGGTGAACTCAAGCCTTCCTATAGTTTTAGATGATGATCATCATACTTTATATCATCATCCTAGTTCTTTCCCCTGTTGAAATCAGGGGTGGAAAATGGTTTCTACAGAAGAAAAGACTGGATAGAAATCTTGACTTTGAGATTAATGATCTGCACACGCTGTAAGTGGTCACTGCAGGCTGAGGTTGAAGTCCCCAGGTTAGGCGCATGTTCTTGTGAGTTTCAGCCCTGAAGTGAAATTGTAAACATCAATCAACTTCAGAGATTAGGGTCAGGAACACAGAAGCCAATAAAAGACTTTATAGAACAGAAGGGAGACACCAGAGTTCGTGGGCAAAGTCACACAGGCAGATACCTAAGAAAGATATATTTGGTATTTTAAATATTTATTCACACCTTTTGATTCTTGGATCTAAATTACGGTTATGGAAAATCCTTCTTTTCCAACAATTCTTTTCCCCTATTGAGGTCTAAATAAGCTACCACTCAAAGGAGAAAAATCGTTCTTTATACAATATATCTTTAGTAAGTGTAAGCATTATATGGCTAATGTTTTCCACACTGACAGTTGTTAATCTTGCTTTGCTGTGGTTGGAAGTCTATAAGTACATTGAGCTTTACTGAATCTTTGAGACAGATTATTGATGATCATGAATTTTTTTACACCAAAGGCAACCTGAGCTCTCCCCCTGCAGTTTTATGAAAGTAAATGGTATCTGTTTATTACATGTCTATTAGGAGAATCACGGTGTCCTGCTGTTGAACGCTGTGAATGGAATGATTTAGCAACATGATGGTCAGTGTTCAGTAACCATTCGGTTATTATAGACCAATAAGGTGCATACTCTTTTCCAAGACACCTCAGGCATTTGCTGGAAAGGGAGTGGAACACCATAAACAAATGAGGTGCACGCAGGTGATAAATCGTGTGAATGTTAGGTATTTCCTCAGCTGTCAGCATTAAAGTTGTTACAAGACAGTGTTTATTGAGGGTATTTCCTGAGCATATTTAACATGTATCTGGTACTGATCATTAATATTAGTGCAATGCAGATATCAATAGAGGGATAGAAATAAATATCAAAAAAGATACCCCTACAGGTCATATTCTATGCAACCAGCATTCACTGAAGGTCTCAAAAATCCACACCTTTCACCAACTCCAGGAAAGGGGGAAGTAGAGTTCCTGAAATAGATTCTGCTACGTTGGACTAGAGCTAGGGAGTCATGCATATGCTGATTTTCCCAGCTGTGAGAATAACTCACCTGCATCCTACCTACCAAGTGTCCAATTACCTAATAGACGAACTGCAAGAGTGCTCAGGGTCCTAGGGAAGCAAGGATGCTAAAACATTTGAAACAAGTCGGCTTTAAAATACGTTCTTCAGTTGTGTAACCAAAGCAGTCCAGGAGTAGAGAATCCATTTTAATTTTAACACATGCAAAAGTGTGTTCTATGGTGTAGTAATTTAAAAAAATTACAAATGAAGGAATAAGATCCATAATCTTTTCAGCTTCCAGAGCTCTAAGGGTCTGCTGCTGAACTTGTTCTCCACTGAAATGGAAGCAGAGCCCTTCCGAAAGTACACTAGTGACCCTTGCTGTGTGCTGGTCCAGCAGTGTCTTTGTGACTCAGAACGTAATTAGTCTGAGCCCAGAGGATGACTGGACTCCCCTTATCTGCATGTGAGCTTGCAGCCCGACAAACATTATTAATGGTCATAAAATTATCTGATCCCTTTTTAACACCGGCCTTAGCATTTGTCTCTCTGACCTCCAGTGACAGTTATTCCCACAGGCTGACCAATGCGCTGGGCAAAAATGAATTCCTTTTTATTGGTTTGAAATTTATTGCCCGTTAATTTCATTGATCAAAGGGAATAAAAGATCAAAGAAAGGGTAGCCCATTACATGAAGATACAAATCATTATTACTTCCTTTAATATTTTGACATTAACATTAATCACTATGAATTATGGCGGTGTTCCTTTGGATGTAATGTGCAACTTCAAACGCATTTCATTTTAACACCACGTTCTCGCTCACCATGTTATTTAAGCCAGTTTTCTCTCAGCACATTTTTCCCCCTTATTTGCAGCCAGATAGGTGGGGAAAGCATCATATTTATACCTCTAGAGGATGCGATCACACAGATGTGTACCTGTGTCGGCCTTTGCAGCAAAATACTTAATATTTAATAGACGCAACTGAGCTGTGTTCTTTCTTCAATAAACTACATCGACTTGAAAGGGATATAAATATTCAGGATCTGTGGAATCAAAGACAAATTTGATATTTTGGAGGAAATGTAGAACCACAAATAATAATATGATTGTGTACTAGATTTGAAAATGTGGGGGAAAAGATAGAGGGATACCTTTGATGTGTCTATAAAGACATACATTTCCTTGCCAAATGACTGTTTCCCAAGACAGTTTTGTGGGGATTTTCTTAGAGCTAAGTATGAAAGGGTTCAGCTATGTAAATAATTTTGGAAACATCTTTGGAAGTGATTTGTTATGCGTTTTTACTTAGTGCATGCCTCTGGTTGTCTATAACAAATAGAAATTTATATTTTTTTGGTCACTTGTTTCATCGGATTTATCCTTATCTTAGAATGTCTCTGCTCCGTGGGGTCAGTTTTGACCTTATACAAGAAAGATGTTTGGGAGTTTAGGGATTTCTGAAAATACCTTGCTCGCTTTACTTTATAGATGAAATGCATGCACCAAGCAGAGATGAATGATTTGTCCAAGGACGTTTGGTTGACCAATGACACCAAATTTCCTGAATGATGCATTACTGATTTACAATTTCTTAATCTCCAACATAAGTCCCATTTGTTCAGTGGCTAAATTGCTTACACATCATTCTGATTATTTCAAAAATAATTAAGGTTTCAGTTTTAGTTGTTTGAGCTCAGGGCTGAAGGTACTTACCCATCAACTCATCAAGTTTAGTTCAACAGTAATCTATTAAGCACCTACTGTGTGGTAGGATCTGAGAGGATACTGGAAATAACAAAATGATTGAAAAGATGCTTTTGGTTGGTTAGTTGATGGAATTTTTCAATATTGGGAATTGAATTTAAAATTTCATTCTTGCTAGGCAATTGTTCTAATCATTGAAGAACACACCCAGTTCCTGAGACTATAACTTTCGATATCAAAGTCTAGTGAGGAAGACAAAATAGTACGAATGTACAATTATAATATTGTATAAGATATAAAAGTTAACAGGTACATGTAGTTTGCAAATGTGGTCAAGGAAGGGAGAGTTTACATCAGAGAGAAGCAACAAAAACCTGATTGTCAGAGAAGGTAATTCTTGTCCACTAAAGAGAAAATGATGTTTTTTTTTAATTGATGCACCCTAAATATACATAATAGTGAGACTCATCCTGACATTTGTATGTGCACATAACATAATTCGATCCATCTCATTCTCCAACTCCTCCCTTTCCTCTCCTATCCTATCTCTTCCAATCCTCTTCTGCTATTCTGCTGGTCTCCCTCCTATTTTTTAAGTGGAATCCAAGGCAAGGTACTGCAGAAGGAATTTGACCAAATAATGCTATTTGCATATATGAAAATGTTTTCTTGACATGAAAGGGCATTTAAGGTGGGTGAAAAAACCACTGGACATGAAAATATTCAGAGATGTGACATTACAGCTCAGGGCACTCAGCTGTGCCCGAGACAGAGGAGAATGGTGAGAGATGGGGGTGAAGAGGGAAGCATTGACCAAAACTTACATAGGCTATCTACGGGGACAGTCAGTGTGAAGCCAGTGAAGGGTTCGTGCAGACGTAAAGTGTGATCCAAGTTGTGTTTCAGATGTGCTATTGTAAGGACACTGTAGAGGACTCATGAGAAGAAACTGACATGGGACTGGAGAAAGAAGACAGAGGACATTGTGTTGACCCCATACAAGAGGGAAGGGCCTGAATTGCAGCTGAGTGAGATGGTCTGCTGGAGAGGATTTGGCAAACTGAAAATCTATTTAGGACAGAAAGTAATAAGACTATAATGGAGACCGAAGGATCAAATACGGCAGGCAGGGTTTTGGCTTCTGGGAGTAGACTTCAAATCAAAAGCTCCTTTGGGGCTGAGAATGAGAAAAACATGATGGACTGTTTCAAATGCTCTGAGTTTTAATTTAAAATATACGTTCATGTGGCCATTGGGGCTAGTACTCAATTAAATGTGTAGTTATGGTGTCCAAATGAGAACTTTGGATTGGCAATATTGGTCAAGGAATCATGAGTGGGTACATTATTGATCAAGACCATGAATAATCATGGGCATACAGGGAGTACTCAGATTCTTAACAGAAAAGAAAGACACAAGTAGAATTCTGGGTGCTCCCAAGAGACCTATAAAGGAAGAGGCACTCATGCAGAAGCCTCAACACGAGTTCTAAAGAGTGTCCAATTAATCTGTCTATTAGTGCATTGCAAGTGACATCTACAGAGGCTGCCCCTGGATGGTGGGAGCCTGGATTCCGGGGAAAGACAGGAGCTAGGTGAAACCAAGCATAGACAACTCCTTCCATGCAAGGAAGTGCTGCCCAGAAAAAATGCTAGTCAAGGAACGAGTTTGAGAAACAGTGGCAGATTTGAGTACCTGCAGAGACTGATGGGGAAAAGGACACTAGAAGGGAAGAGCTGGACCTAGAAGTAAGGGCCATCTACTTAAAGCAGAAAGTTCCTGGAGAACACATGATCCACAGCACAGATGAAACACTGCCTTTGTGGAGGAAGAGAGAGAACACACGCTCTTGGACCACAGAGCAGGGGTGGGATGACAGCCTCTTGTTTGGTGGAGAATAAGTGATGGGGGATGACACCCACACTTCTTTGTTAGGAACCTAAATCACTCACTAGCTGATTGACCTGGAGAACTTTACAATCTTTCTGTTCTTCAGTTTCCTCATCTGTAACATTTTGACATTAATCACCTTCCTAATTAAGTCCTATGGATTAGATGATGTAGTGCCCACAAAATTTTCAGTTTATTACGCAGCAAATCCTAAGTGCTTGAAACTGGAGGCTTTCACTAAAGACTGCCTGAGGGGCTCTCTCATTCCTATACCTTGCCGGACTTTTTTTGTTTTTTTTTTTTAAGAGAGAGAGGGACAGTAAAAGAGAGAGAAACAGAGAATCAATTTTATTTAGTTTTTCACGTGGCTTTCATTGCTCCAACACTTTGTTGTGTACGTGGTGCTGGGGTTTGGACCTGGGTCCTCATGTATGCCAGGCAATCACCACAACACCTGAGCCACCACTCCAGCCCCCTTGCCTTACCTTTTAAAACTCCCTACTATAGGTACCTCTTCCCTCCGTTCCACCCTCCTTCCTCCTACCTGTAGCCCTTCTGTGACACTTTCCTCAGGCAGCCTTGTGCTGCGTTGAGCATCCATTGGTTAGAAGTGCATCCCTTTCTCCTGTGCCTGAGTCACTACATGGTTCGAAGGAGAAGCACAGCTACTGTCCTTACCGAGCTGTCCTCTCTATCTGGCTCAACTGATTGCAGTAAGCACCCCTATGCCAGGCGCAGGGTATGTTGCAGAGCTGACAGACCCATGCATTCTTGGAAAGCAGCAGAGGCCACCTCTGCAGGCACAGTAAGGGGTCATTTGCCCAAACACCAAGCTCTGAACACAGGGAGTCCAGCCTGTACTTTAGGAGATTGAGGGTTACTTGGTTCTTCATTTGTGCCTGAGGAGAATGAGTAATGGCAGGGGGATGAGTGAAGAGAGTAAAACATACTCATTTTCTCTGATCACTTTCCCCTAGAGGGAAAGATCAGTCGCCTTCACCATGACACTCGACCGTGCTTCTGAGTCCCAGCCTCAAAATTTGTCAAATTTTCCGAAAACTTACCAATACAGCCATTGCTGCCAAGCATGCAGAAGAAAGATGTTACAAACTTAAGAACACTCTGGAATAAAAGGCAAGGCGGTCACCTTCTTAGTCAAAACCATACAGAGAATAGCTATCTGTGTGTCCCTGGCTGCTCTCCCCATGTCCAAAATCACACTCACAAACACTGCATTAGGTAGAAGGGGATTTTTTTTTCAAACATTTCGTTTGTTTCCATGTTAAAAAAGCTTGTGATTTATTAGTCCATTTAAAACCCATTAAAGATCTACTTGCTTTGATTAAATGGCACCATTTTAAAGGTTAATCAGTGTCATTTTTTATATTTAAAACTTAAAGGTACAGTGCTCCTTCTTTACTGAAAATTATCAAAAAAATATAATGAGAACAGTCATTGAAATGCGTTCCTACTTAAAGCATGGAATAAATATGATGAGAATCATTTATTGGTCAGACCCTATGGGTCAGTACACTACTAATAATCTACATTTTTCTTATTTCCAGAAACTGCAAGGTCACTGTAAGTGTCCCCATTGCTAGTATTCTCCATGTGTCTCTACCCCGAGCAGGTTGGAAAAAGTCTCCCTGTGTCTGCACTTTGATTTCTAACAAACTATGTTGTTAGACCTTTGCCACAAATGTGGAAAACTGTATTCCAACTAATGCAGAAATACATTGTTTCTATTTACGTTTGCTTGATTATAATTTGCTTTATTCTCTTGCCTACTTTCTTAATTTTTGTGTTATATTTAATTTCTGTACATTATTCTTGTAGGTAATATTGAAACGTCACAGAAAATGTTAATATCATCTTTGACCTTCATCTCCCTTCTGAGTTCTCTCCCAGCCTTTCTGCTCTGTTCAGTATAGTCATAGTCATTTTGAGTTTTAAATATAGAGGTGCCTACTTTTGATATTAATTTGTACCTTGTACTTTTTCATCATATATGTTCTACATTTTTTATTTTCTTAATAGCAGTTATTAGAAGAAACATCTGCAACTATTGAAGTGATCTGTTTGATTTTATTAGCAGCTTGCATGTATTTCTCTTGAGATTTCTATCCTGAGATTCTCTTTGGAAGAGAATCCTTGCCCTTTGCCTGCAGAGACTAAAGTCTCTTTGCTGGTTATTGTCATCACATTAAGCCTTTTTTTTTTTAAAGCGAAAAGGACAGTAAGAGAGAGAGAGTGAATTAATTTTTATTGAGTTTTTCACATGAGTTTCGTTGCTCTGACACTTAGCTGTGTACGTGGTTGCAGGGGTTTGAACTCGTACTTGCATATGTCGGGCAAGCGCTGTAACTGCCGAGCCACCGTTCCAGCCTCACAGTTAGCCTTTAACTGAAAATGAGAACTAATTGTTTGATGCCAGTCTTATGTGATCACCTGGGTTTTGCTTTCCTGAGAACTGCTGCATCAGAGAACTTACAGCCCTTTTGAAATAATGAGTATACACCAGGGTTGGGTAACTCATCTGTGCTTTATCACTGGAGAGAGAAAGAAGAACGACCATATAGCAGAAAACCTGTATACAGCTTGATCTTATTGTTTGAAACATACTGAAGACGCAATGGCACTTTGACATTGCTATGCCTAGTGACTTCGCCACAAACAGAAGAATTCAATAAGAAATTTCTTAAAAATCTGGATGAATTTAATCTGTATTCATGAATAATTATTTGGCTATGATTCCCTTGTTTACCAAGTAATTATGGTTTTAAAATCTGTTTGGGTTAGCATTTAGCATTTCTCCATCCAAGGGAATCATAACATTGATGGAATATCTATCAGCCCATTCTTATGAGCTAAAGTAATTAAAAAAATTCTTTATTATTCTCTGTATGATAGTAACCTATAATAAATTTGGAATGAGTTGTTCAAATATTGACTATCAAAACAGTGTCCTTCTGCTTCTCTGAATAAAGGGGGAGAATCTGAAGAGTTTTATAAGGTTTTTAATGAAACTCATGATTTCAGAATCACCATATACTGGAAGAAAAATATGTAAGAGATTAGTCACATCTCACAGACACACAACCAACCACAAAATTATATGCCGTGTGATGCCAATATTAAGCAGACCCACAGAAATGAACTTAGAATCCAAACTGCAGAAAAATGAAGCTTTAGGGCTCTGCCATACTTTATGATTTAATTTCATTGTGTTCTGTTGACATTAAATCAGGAAACAGACCCCTTTAACAAAGTGCCACTTTTCCCTCCTCTATGCAATGAGGAACTGTTATAAAATTACTTTTGCTAAGCAAAAGGCCTACATGTGTTACTTTTTATCCTGAGTTCCTTTCTAAAATTAGGCATAGTACCATAAGAAAATAATGTTTCTCAAGGTTTCTGAGGTCGTGTAGAATCATTCTAAGACAGCTATTATTCCAATAAAGTTCTCTTGATTTATTTTTCTTTAAAAATACCATTGCAACTATTGAATATTTTCAAGTGGAGATGGTGGAACAGAGATAGGGTTCTCAGCAGGTATAGGGAGAACAGTGTACTCTTTTTTGTTGTTTAAGAATCACAATGTTGAAACTATGTAATTACATAGTAACTGCTGACCTTGTAATTACACTGTAAGTACCTGTAGTGACAAGATAAATGCATGGTTTTTTCAGTCTTTTAAGCTATAGGGCTATCATGCGACCCTAACAATGTAAGCTACATAGTAATTTATTTGTAGATAGTGCTTACCCAGGAGTGATACCCACGCATGTCCCTTGCTTGTTACAGGGATACATAGAAGCACGGCAGCCAAGTGCCCTCTAGGCACATTGTGTTAAAATGACACACCCGTGTGTCACGTGCCTGCACAGGGCAAGGGTTCCCGAAGTCATCTGTGGGCTGTTTGGGGGTGTTCATCACTGCCTCTCATTCAAAGTTCTGGTTTCCACACAGAGTTATGTGTGACCTATTTTTACAGGTAATTTTTTTTCTTTGCAATAGAATGAAATCGTAGATTGGTTACCTGGGACTCCTCTTGTCTTTCCAGGTTTACTTTATTTTAAACAAGGCCCCTTTTGAAAGAACTGTAGATATATCAAACTCTATTTTAACAAGTTGGTAAGCAAAAATCTTTATATGAGTTGCAATGGAAAGAAAATTGTAAATGAAATATTTTCTAATACAAAAATTCTTTTGTAAGGTAAAAAATAATGGTAACTATTAACATTAAATGAATGCTTAATAAGACCCAGGATACTATGATAATTATCACTAATTTTGCTGCATCTGCTCAAATTAGAATTTTGATATACTGAGTGCTTTAGTAATGGTTTGATTTTTAACTAAGAAGCTGAGTGAATTATTTATTGAACCCTTCAAAAATATTATTTTTAAATTCTCTCCACTGTACCCCAATATGGTGATAGGTAGTCCTTAGGATTGAATAGTCTTTCTAATGTGGGAGGAAATTGGGCCATTTACTCCGATCTATTTTTTTTGAAGTAGAATCAAGCACAGGATATAATGAGAGGAAACTAAAGTTACCCAGTAATGAGGGAAGTGAGGGATTGTAATGGAAACAGAGAGTGCTCCTTGCTCAGGGCCCAGCATGCGCAGATGCCCAGAGAGAAGGTCAAAACGCCTGAGGAAGCCAACCCAGCTGGCCTTACAACTTGAGTGTGTTGAGAGATGACGCCACCGTGCATGGGCTCTACCTTACACAGCCTTCTGAATAGGGAAGGGAAGACTTGCCCTCTACCACCTCTGGATTTGATAATTGAGCCAATGGAAAGAAACTGGTGGCAGGCAGATTAACAGGAGAGAAGCCATATTTACATGCATATTTACAATGGAGTCCCACAAAATATGAAGCTCAGAGATAGATCAGGTGGTGGAAGATTATAGGGCATCCTGAGCAACAGAAAATAGAAACTTGGGGCTTCTCAGCAGTGCAGC